>JAYXIM010024879.1:0-129330 GCA_037575425.1 Anastrepha fraterculus | reverse complement strand
AAATGACTTAAAAGATAATCACGTCGCGGACGCTTTGTCTCGCATTACAATAAATGACTTAAAAGATAATCACGTCGCGGACGCTTTGTCTCGCATTACAATCAATGACCTAAAGGAAATAAATGAAAAGAATCAAAATTTATACAAAATAGTGACTAGATCAATGTCGAAAAATAACAACAGTCCAACTACACAGCAGCACATTAAAACATATGATAAGCCCAAAATATATGTCCCAATTAATAAAATATATGTCCCAATAAATTAAAGATTACACCCACGCGATGTTACATCAAACGAGGAAAATCTATAATGGCATATATAAAAATTGATGACTTATTTGTTAATGGGAAAATTGACTTAGGACAATTCTTCTCTAGGCTCGACGAAGTGGCCGACAAATATGGCATTAATAATTTACAAGTGGCACCTAGCGAGAAAATTTTCGAATTTGTCTCGATAAATGACTTTAAAAATAAGGGCAATATGATATTAAATAAAGTAAAAGTAGCGCTACTGAATGAGGTGACCCAGATCAATGATGCTAAAACTGTAATGGACATTCTAAAAAGATACCACGATGACCCTATAGAAGGCGGTCATTGCGGAATTTTCAGAACACTTATGAAAATTAAAAGACATTACTTCTGGAATAAAATGTCAAAAGATGTTGCTAAGTACGTAAAAACTTGCGAAAAATGCCAAAAAACCAAAATAACAAAGCATTTAAAAAGCCCCATGACTATAACACCAACACCTACAGGTACATTTGATACAGTTATGGTAGACACAATAGGCCCACTACCTACAACAATTAATGGCAATACTTATGCAGTCACAATAATATGCGACATGACAAAATATTTAGTCACGATACCCATCCAAGACAAAAACGCCAAGACAGTGGCGAAAGCAATATTTGAAAAGTTTATTCTTACCTACGGTCCAATGAAGACGTTCATTTCGGACATGGGTACAGAATACAAAAATTCAATACTAACAGAGCTATGTGAATTGCTAAAAATAGAGAAAATTAATTCAACTGCTTACCACCACCAAACATTAGGAGTAATAGAAAGATCACATAAAACTTTCAATCAATACATAAGATCTTACATATCGATTGACAAAAACGACTGGGATGAGTGGCTACAATACTTCACATACTGTTTTAACACCACTCCTTCTACAGTACATGACTATTGTCCGTATGAATTAGTTTTTGGAAAAACACCAAACATGTTTCAGCAGTTCAAAAATGTAGACCAAATTACTCCATTATATAACATAGATAACTACGCTAGAGAAGTAAGATTTAGGCTAGAAGTAGCACATAAAAGAGCTCGCAATATGATAGACATAGCTAAAATTAAGCAAAAAACATTTTATGATAAAAATAGTTTAGATCACAATTTTAGCATAGGCAATTTAGTTTTACTTAGAAATGAAGTGGCCCATAAACTGGAACCCCAATATTGTGGGCCTTATACCATTAAAGCAATAGATAATAAAAATAATGTTACTATAGTCGATAAGTTATCTTCAAAAGAACAAATAGTTCACAAAAATAGGCTTAAGATTTATCAACAATAAGTAGTTTTAAAGACCGGTCTAAACTTAGAAAATTAATACAATATATACATATAAATAAAATTAAGATTACTCTTATGTACATATTTTATTTTAACAATTCAATGTAAAAGAATGTTCATACAAAAAAAAGTTGTATGAGCATTCTTCCGAAGAATGGAGGTGTAGTATGATTATAAGTCGGATATGCCTTAACATTAATATTCATAAAAACATTTTTTGGCTTTTATTTTATTGTCCACTTATGCATTCACTGTGCTGTGCCGTTTAAATAAAGTATCATATTTCTTAAAAGGTTCATTACTCTTGAAAGTAAACGCAAATATAGCTAACGTAATTATTATATGCGCGGCGCGTGAATGCTAGAATCATATTACACAAGTAAACACCGAAAAGTTGTTGTTGGCTTGCATTGATAAAAATTACTATAAAAACTCTTGTACTTAGTATGTAAGACACAATAAAGAAAATAATCGTTCGCCAAGCTGGATGCCTAGCTTGGAACGATAAACAAATAAACATATTTAACTTCAATAAATATTCTTTCATTACAATAAAGCGCTTAGCTACTAATTTGCCTTCAATTATAATGGCGTCTTTCCTTCTCGAAGCTTGCACACTAATATTATCATTCTGATAAAAAGCATTGATGGCATTAATTAGGCTTTCTGGTACGGTTCTGCTGGATTGGTTAACGTTTTTCTTTTCTTCAAACTGCTTATATTTTTTTACCAGTACTTCAAGAACTTTTAGCCTTCTGTGCATGTCTTTTGGCATCGCTTTCTCCACTTTTTTAACAGCTTTCGCCAAGGTTTTTCTACATTCGTAAGATGCGTTTTGGCTTTGACGTGCATATGACATTCCATTTTCTAAGAGTTTTTGGCGCCTCTCTCGTTGTCGTATGCGATTATATTTCCGTTTTTCTTGAATTATATCTTCTTTGCCTTCAGCCAGTGCGCTCCACGTCTGTCTAGCTTTCCGCATTCTTTCCTTGTTTCTTAATTTATAGTTTCGTAATTTTGTTTCATCATCCTTTAACCTTTCTCTCCACCGTTTACAGTTCGCCTTATTTTTCTCGCCGCCGTTTTTACTCATCTACATTCAAAAATTTTATATGTATTTTGTATTTACATATACTAATAAAGATATTTTCGAACGAAAATTTATTTTGAATCTGTACATTTTACACTTACGATATCGCACGCTACAAGCTTTAAATAAGTAAAAAGAGCAAAGCGCTGATTATTTTCCAGCAAAGTTTTGTTTATTTAATTAGCAATAAAAATATCTATTTGCTACTAATATTTGATGCAAATTGTACAAATACCTTCGACTCACTGATAACAAATGTTCTTTTTCAATGTCTCACGCGGCATCGAGTTATACGGTAAATCAAAGAAAAAATTTACCGTAATTGGCAATCGCATCGTTCCTTTTACATTTTTCTTACATTCTTTACATATAAACCGAGATTTAAAAAAGCAAATGTCACGGCATAATATATCTTATCAAGATCATTAATCAAAACAAAACATGCAACAGAAATGTTTAAAATGGAACTTTTGCACTGGTTCGACTTTGCATTCGAATATTCCAAAATGTGGTTTGTACAAATGTAAAATTTGTTTACATTAGTTACATTTGATAGATTCCCTATAAAAATATATTAAAACAACATAATTTTATAGACTTTGAGTTTTTTGGCTTCGGTTGACATTTCTGTGGAAATGCCCATATCCTTCCCTACAGGAAAATGAAGGGACTGACTACGCTGACATGCAACTTAAGTGTCTACCCAAGTTTCCATTAGTACTTAGTGATATCGTTTATTTACACCTCTAGTGAAAATAAGCTCCATTCAGTGATAGCCTAATTCGCAAGAAAAATTTTGACTCGATAAAAAACGTTCTTTGTCTTAAGAGTTGTATGTCAGTTTTAACGCCATCCTTCAGGCTATAGTTCCTGTGCGTTTTGTTAAAGTGAAGCTCCATTTATTGCAGCTAATTTTTATAGTGACCAGCGCCAGTAATAGTTGCTACAATTCTAATAACCTTTGCCCTTGAACTATTTAGCAGATCTCCTGTCTTCTTTCTGGAGTAGTCCTTTCTGACAGAAGCCCTCTTCCAGTCCAATAAGGCACAATTGAATTCCTTTTTGAATTAGACTGGGAGAGCTACCCTTTGAGTTCATTCAGACAGGCTCTAGTCTGAGCCAATACGTACTCAGTTCCTTCAATATCTAATATTCATATGATCGGTCACCTAGATAATGGAAATGATCATCAAGTGAGACCCTTACCATATATATAGTACATTATGCACCATCTTACAAGAATTGGGGCGAGCCAAGAAACACCGAGAGAAGGGTAACTCCTGAAACACTCTGGATGTAAAGCCCTTGAATTCAAAGCTCTGGAAAGTAAAAGTGTAGATAGTGAAAGAGGAAAGGAGAGAAGTGGCAGAAGGAAAAAGATAGGACAGAAGAGAGGCACAGATGCACAACAGTGTGCGATAACGGACAAAAGTGTACTATTAATTTATTGTTTGCTACAAATTTTTCTGCTTGAGAGAGAATCATCTACTAAGAGCTGCTACTTCAACGGCCGCATCGTAATACGGAACTCCATTGTCAACAATTGGAGCACCTGATGGAAGTAATTGCACTGGTTTGGTCAATAAGAAGGGAATTGCGCCCCCTCACTACAACTCCAAGCCACACAAACACACCCGATAGTGACCCGCTTGAGTCTTCGGGAGCTTGGCTGGAATACGTATATTCGCTCAAACTGGAAGGTTCTTATGTGCCCAGCTTAAAGTTTGGACCTAGCACGTAATGATTGAAATAAGGAAAAATATTGCTGAGCGACGGCCACCGTAGACGAATGTGTTGGCACAGGTCTACCACTTGGAAGTGCATAGGTTCGAATTACAGTGTATGAAAGAACAAAATGATAGAAACAAGCAAGAAGCAAGTTGCCTTTCGGCAGCCAATGGCAAATCTCCGAGTGTATTTCTGTCATAAAAAAGCTCCTCATAAAAACATCAGTCATTCGAAGGCGGCGTAGGCGCCTACATTTGTGGAAAAAAGTTAAAACGCACACCACAAATCGGAGACGGAACTCGGCCAAACACCAAATAATAGGTGTAAGCGCCACCGGAATTAAAAAATTATTATTTATATTGCCAATTTAAAAATATATTCGGTTGGGGAATAACTTTGTAGCGTTTTTACCGCAGACTTTTATTTAAACAAAAAACAATAACTATATCACGAACAATTTGTTGATGCCGTTCCGCCAAAATCACCTGGTCTGGTGTCACAGAAGTTGTTAAGCCAGTTTTTAAGGACCTCTTTGTTATCGAAGGTAACGCCCTTCATATGTTTTGAGAGAATACGACGGTCCGGAGAATACGACGGCTGCTGAAGTGCCTCCCATTCGAGCTCTGCAACATGAGGCCTGGCGTTGTCATGAAGGTTTGACCATGTCGAACAGATCTTTTCAGTCGAATAGCTTTTTTCACGCGATTTAGCTGAGCAATGTGGAGTTCCTAGTTTTCGCGCATTTCCCAGATCTATCATATTATGATCTTCATTGAATGAAGATCCGACTTGACTCTCGGCTTTGGCGTATCTCCTGCAGCCACCCACTCTTTTCTGTGTTTCATATACGAGTAGATGTATAGGCACCATTTCTCATCTCTCGTTACGATTCGGCACAGAAAGCGCTGTTTATAACCGCATGTTGCTCGATGGCGGGTGAGATGCTGAGAAATAATTTGGAGGCGACTTTCTTTGTTTTTTTGTTTTGTTGAGCTCGTGAGGGACTCAGGCTCCCAATTTTTCTGTAAATCCCATTGAATTAAGGAGATTGAGAATATTTTTGTGATTGCAGTTAATTTTTTCCGCCAATTCGCAACTGGTTTGGCGACCGTTTTCCTTCAAAAGTGATTTGAGACGTTCTTCATCGACTTCAGAAGACCGTCCGTGGTTCCGCTGCGGGACGTGTTATCGACGTGAAAGTCGCCATTTTTGAATTTTGCAAACCATTTCCGTGCTGTAGACTCGCTATGACACCTTCTCCATACACGTCGCATATGTCCCGGGCTGCTTCGGCAGCTTTTTGACCTCGATGAGAAGCAAAGAAGAGAAAGTGTTGAAAATGTTGATTTTTGCCTCCTGGGTATTTCATTTATAATAATAAAAAATTAAATAACTCAAAAATACAATTAACATGGTTTTAGCAAAGAGCAGAGCGGAAAGAGTTCTATCGAATGAAATACTGCGCTGTGCCAAACAGCAAACAAATCGTTGTAAAATAAGACAAAATATAAAAACGCTATGAACCACTATTTCTACGTGATCGATTATATTCTCGTTGATCGTGCATTTTCTACAGGCAACCCAGCTGCTTAAACAGCAACGAAAGTTTGTCTTATGTGTACCTTTTGACACTTAGAAGCAGTTGTTCATATGTGTACGTGTGTATGTTGAATTTGCACACACACATACGCACATACAAAGAATGAGTTGCCTGCTTGTGTAAAGCTTTTACATCGCTGTGGCTGCCATGGATCCACGGCATACGTGTGGATATAAAAAAATTGCCTGCAACACAGAAGTGCCAACTGCACTGGCATCAACGGCTAGCGATGTAAGGGCCACAGGCAACAGCACCAGCAATGTAATATAAACGATAGGCAACAACAACATAATAACACCGTAGGCACTTCAGATCCTGCAGTTAGCTATAGTATATGGATGTGTGTGTGTGTACATATGACAGCGACATCTGTTGTTGGCATCATCAATTCTCGTCGTAAAGTTAAATTGGCCCTAGAGTTATAGCAGCCTAAGTTTTCCCTGTCGCTGCTGCCAACTTAAGCTCCTTTCGCGCTTGCTTTGTATATTTAGTGGGTGTTGTTCAATTTTTGTTAATATTGCGCTCTGGTCGTCGTTGTTGAACGGAAGATGTGGCAGCAGAGCAGCGCAAGTTGTCGATGAAAATGAAACTTTATTATATCAGTCCTTAAGCGCACTCGCACTACGGCGCTTCTCATACTCTATGATGCTCTGGCGCCAGCCATACGTCTGTCCATCTGACGCGTCGGCAGCGCATGTATCACTTCATCATAAATTATGACAACAAAGCATCTTGAAATGAATATTTCATTTAAACAAGAAGAGTAACTGATGGTGGTGTGGAGCAGCAAGGGAAGCAAAAACAATAACTAAAACTGCTAAACAAAAACAATGACTACAGTGTTTGGTCTGAATGACAACGCCATTATTCATGCGTCTAAACTTGTAGCGATTCAATGAATAGCTGCCGCTTTGCTGCCTTTACTTTGCCCCTTTTTGTTTACGTCTTCCTGAAGCCGCTCTCTTTAGATGGGCTTGGGGTTGAGTAATTGCCAATTTGGTTACTTAGCCATTGGAATAGCAGTGACAAGAGTCTTAACAGTTATGATTAATTGCAACTTTAAGGCTTTAGCTGCTTAGAAAATTCTAAAAGACTTAGGGAGTCGGTTATAGAATCCTAGAAAACTGAAATCTGATGATCTTTGGGTTATAAATTAGTCAGAAACCTACTTTGGCTTCGAATCCTAATAATATAGTAAGTTACACTCGAGAAAATGAGAGAAAGTGGTACACTCTAGAGGGGAACTAACGTTCAGTCCGCCCAACTCTTATTCGTTCCTTCCTCAGCAGCAAAGTAGTCCATTCTTTGTATTAATTCCTAATAGCTTGTGGGAGCGAGCAGTCAAAACTGCTGTAAACCTTCCGTTGACCACCCTGCAAAATATGTGAGAACTGGTTAAAAAAAGTAACCGTGAGACCGTAAGATTGGATGAATGCTTACTTCACGCGCACACTGAAATGGTCGGAACAATGGACGAAGTTGAAGGCTGTAAATGACGGATGATCAAGGATATCCGGGCATTTCGGACTTTAAAGAAGACATTTCAGACCTCAAAGAAGGCATTTCGGGCTCGAGAGGATACACGGCGATGTAGATTTCTACTTAACGCAGTTCTAAACTGGGCATGAATACTTTATATCCCATCTGCATGGGTTCAAGCCTGAGCCTAATTTCGCATGCGACCACTGCCATGGGAATGCCATTGAAGACCTGCACCAGTGCTCTACGAATACACGCGATTTTGTAGCACAAGACAAAAACTTGTAGGAAACTACACCCACGATGAAGATGCTGAGACTGCGTAGTAGAGTTGACTAATAGTCTTCCCCGAAGTAATGGTTGTATTCAAAGCACCACTTAAAGATAGCGCGCTGCCACAATGTCAATGAAAAGGCCGACAAACTTTGTTTCTTTTTTTAATAAAACTCTATCATGAATAAGCGGATACTCACACTACCAAACTAGAGATCACTCTCTCTCTCAGCTATTGACTACTTCCTAGTAGTAGATTAACTCATCACTAGCAGTTGTTGAGTTCGATTTCGAAGCCCAGAGTGGACATAAAATATCAAATTACAGAAGAAAGGATTTTGCAATGACGGGCGCCCGTAGACAGTTAGTGCGAAAATTCCGGTGCAGTTCTTCCATTAAAAAGCTTCTCATAAAACGAGCCACCGTTCGCAGTTGGTATCAAGCTGTATATCGCTAGGTTTGCAGAAAACCATATAGGCCAACACCACAAATTGGAGACAAGCTCGATCAGAAGATACATCGGCCGACCTGTCTTAAAGTATTCAACGGCAGTTTGTCGCGTGTAGTTAGTGGAATACAGTGCATCAAATTAGAGACTTTTTGAAATACTGGAATTTGGATGGCAACTGGGTGCTTTCTAATATATCCCATAGTGAGTTATGAATGCCCCAAATGAATAAGAATTCTTCTGTATGGACCTCCTTGGAAATCACCTGCTAGTAGTCAGGTCACCTCTCTGACAGGTACATCTTTGAACTTGATGATGGGATTCAGAAATACCACATACGACAACATTTGTGAACGACGGAAGGCTTTGACGGCGATATTTATGGAGGTACATTCACCAAGATATCCATAATTGCCTTGTTCGGAAAGTAGTCATCAATCTTTGTAGATGAACGAATTAACTTGCCTAGTGGTGATACTTAACCTTGGTTTACTGTTTAGAGATTTCTCATGCCGTCATCTTCAATCGATCAATTTCTTTACCTGCTCCTTAAAACCTACTAATTTAACAAGCCTTTCCTTTTGGTCCGACCCATTCGAGCAAAGCAAATTTTATGAGTCCATAATCAGATGACACCGCCGACGAGAATTAATGGTTAAGCCAATCTAGGGTGGGCGTCAGCTCTTCTAGCTTCTTTAGCAACAACAACAAAACAAATTCACAATGGGTTGCAACACAATCATGCAGGACTGCCACAATGAGGTTCCGCTCCTGAATCTCGCGAAAAGGTGCTTTCGTAGAAACTGAAGCCTACACCTATACAATTTTTTGGAAAGTATGAGAACCCATTCTGTGATCTGTATAAGATTACTAATGCTAAATTGTTTTTCTATGGGGGGCCGGCTTGCTGACGTTGACTACGGGGACGATATTTGCTTACTATCACGAACTTGTTTCGACATGGCAATGCAACTCCAATCACTATAGCAAGCTAAGTCTTTGCTGGTTTTCAACATCTCCAAAGCCAAAGTGAATCGTACTAACACTCAAAATACGCGTCGGCTGCTGATCGATAGTATTCAGCTGGGGGAAGTGCAATCTTTTTGCTTTCGGCGTCAGGTGGCTCAAACAAAGGCATCAACAACCGCATTAGGAAGCTCTAGCAACATTTCGCTCCCTACATCCAGTCCGGAAAGCATCACACATTTTGCAACGCACACAGCTGAGGATCTTTGATTCAAATGTCTTTACTCGATGCCTGTGAAACGTGGAATGCAACAGCGGCCGATATAAATGTCCTGCTGTTTTCACTAATCAATGCCTCCACACAATCTGAAAATCTTCTGGCCAAACTGAATCGGAACACTGATCTGTGGAGTTCAACTTAGCAAACCCCAATACTCCTTGAGATTTGCAGAAGAAAATGGGGACAGATGGGCCTTGTTTTTCGTAGACCACGTGATGACTTAACAAGAGCCGCTTTCGAGTAGAATCCCCAAGACAGACGTAGACGAGGAAGGCCATCAAAGCCTTAGAGTCGATTGTTGGATTTGGAAACGCACGCCGTGAATTTAGCCTGGAATAAAGCTAAGAGGCTGGCGCACAACATATCTGAATGGGTGGAAGTGGTTACGGCCCTTTTCCATCCTTGAACCATGGGGAATATAATAATAAAATAATAATAATAACTGATTCTATAAATAAGCAACAGAAGGGCTTTCCCCAAAGAATATTTCTCTTCAGTACTATATGTGACGTTTAATCGGAGCTCGAGCTGAAATAGTAACACATTTACAGAGCTTGATTTGTGTTCACCCGTAGCGAACTTTACCACCTGATTGTAAATTCAATATAAAGTGCAGTCGCTGCACTATAAGATAAGGCATTTCAAGGCTCACGACGGATTTTGGCTGCAAGACGATTTTGTTACGTCTCAATGTTAATTTCTGGGATGAAGTTTCAGAGTTTTCGATCTTACAAAACCCTTAAAGGCGTTATTGATTAAGTGGCTCTGAAAACGCTTGTTGAAATTTATTTTATAAATAAACATCATAAAATTTCAGTTCAGGTTCAGTATTTTAGTTGCCTTAAAGTGAGGATTTCGGATTTCACTTTAACCTTTGTAATACTCACATTAAAGTTTACTTCATATCAAAAACAGACCGTAAATTCATTGGAACTTTTCGCTCGTATGTATGTGTGAGTATTTATAAAATTTTCCTTTGCTGCCTGCTACCAACAAGTGCCACAGGATGTATGCTGCTTAAGAATATTACAAGCCATTTGCAGAGGGGCACATCCTCGCAAGAAGCTGAAGCAAGAGAAGCAGATCCACATCAAACATTCTGTTGTCTGCGAATTGCTTGAATGTGTGACCTGCGGTTGACAGCTGACATGACTTCTGCCAACATAAATCAATCAGTCAAAATGCTACTCTTTTATCACCTTTGTTGAGTAAATGCCACCGAAAGTGTTGGCAAAAGTGGTGGATGACTGACACAACACACTTTGAAAGCGCGCAAAGTGTAAATGCAATTTGTAAGTTGATATCCGAGCTGGAAGAGAAACTTTCATAGAGTGACAGTGATATTGAAATATGTTATATTGAAGACATTGAGAAAAAGGGAGAAATGAATGAATTTAATTTATTTTATTAAACAAAATTTTATATATATATGGAGCAAAACCCGTCAAGCATGTCCGTCTAAATACTTTATCGCGTCGATTCCATTGAAATTTGGTGAAGATGTTCTATGTTATTATGTATACAGTAGCATAAATTGTGTAGGAATACTGAGTGGTTTGCGAGTTAGAGGGATTAACAGTTTTTTTGTTGAATAATTTTGTTCTTGAATTGATCTAAAAAAAATAAAATAAATATTTTATATATTATTAAATTTTTTCGCGCTTTCCGATTACATATTAAAATAAAAATTTACAACTGAAAAAAAATTCGCGCTTTCCGAGTAAATACAAAAAAAAATTTACAAATTAAAAAAAATATTACCAAATTTTTGGAAAAATTTATAATTTTTATTTTTTTATTATTTAGTTTTTTGAAATTTGTAAATGAATTTTGATCTTGAACGCATTCTTCGTTTATTTTTTTGTTTTTTTTTCTATTTGTTTTTATATTACATTGTAAGTTTATAAATAATTAATACAGCCGAAAGCCTCTGCTGCTAGCGTTGCGTTTGCTTAGTTTACTTTTAATTTTATTATCATGTAAGCTTTTAAAAATAAAAAATTAAATAAAAAAATAATTAATACAAAAATATTTCTTTTGTCTAATGCAGCTGTAGTAGGTATTTTTGTAACTAGTCCGATCCTGGTCACTGTCGAACTAGTTATTTTGAAACTAGTCTGATTATAGTCACTATCGAGCCTGTTTACATATAATGCCAGTTCTAGAACTAGAATTATTATACATTTTTTTATTATATTATATTTTTCAAGGCTCGTTACTTTTAATTTTTTTTTTAATAATACTTGAATGAAAGCTTGGAATTTTTCTTTCAAAATTATATCTAACTTTTTATGGAGTGATATGATGATATATGTAATATCATAATTGAATTTTGATCTCGCACGCATTCTTTCACGGCACGATGCAGGCGATCAATTTGCAGCTGTTAGAAAAACCCAAGTTGTGTCTTGGAAATTTACGCTGGTAAAGTTTTCAATATTAGTAAAAAATTTTTAATAAAGTAAATTTTTAATGTATTATTTAAACTAAATAAAATTTGAGAGCTAATTTTTCCTTTTTTTTCCTTCCTCAATGCAGCCAAAGTTTGGAAAGAATAATCTTTCTGTCGGTAGTTACTTTTTTAGTGAACCCGTCAAAACCAGGAAATCTCATTGAATATCTATTGGCGAGGATTTTTTGTTGCACATTCAAGTTACGGCATATATTGAATGCGTCGGGTAGTCACTGGTTATGAAATCTGAATATTTGATCCTGACACCGAGGTCCATAAACAAGGTCAACAGCGGTAGAAATGCTTGGAGAGCGACTTACCAAAGCGAGGATGTTCAAGGCGCAATCGAATTTTTTCCGCCATTGCTTTTGAAATCCGCGGTATCACTCATCGTTAGTGTATTACTGCCAAAAAGACAATTCTAATTATGTTGATGTCCTGGAGCTATTGATGTCACCGGCCCATTCTTCATTTATTGTGTGAGAGGGTTTAATGAAAGAAGGTATTCCGACGTTGTCGCTCCCATCTTAAAGTCTCCATAATGACCAGTGACTTTTTTCTTTTGATTTTATGTTCATTATATTTCTATCTTCCATGATAAAGTCACACCTCAAAGGAACTTTATTTCATGACAGCTGTGCCGATTCACGAAACTCTGTGAAAACAATGGCTACATTCTTTCCATTCCCCTTTTTTTCTAGGGAGCTCAACTTGGGCAATGTAAGGTGATGATCGGAGTCTTTCAGAAACATACTATGGTAAATAGTTGATCTTATTTCCCAGTGTGCTCAGAGATGTGAGACCAACAAATTATGCTACATCATTTGACTGCTCAGATCGGTGCTCATCTTCCGAGGTAACTTGACTTAACCACTTAAATCATTAATTGGTAGCACTTTTTCCCTTGTTCACTCTTCGCGGAAGCAGAGATACTCGGCAAGACTATTCCATCGTACATGGTTCTGAGCTGTTGTTTTTGCGCAGTCCCATGTGATGCCGGCATCTGCCAACTTGCACTTCATCGACCTTCTCCAAGTATTCTTTGGCCGACTGCGAGCTCTGCTCTCTTGGGGGTTCCAGCCTAGTGCCATTTTCGTAATGCTATCTGATAGTCTTTTAAGCGTGCAATTAATTTGCTATACCTAGGATGGGTTCCTCATTCGTTGATCTCCACAACGCGTCGTTGGAGAAGGTCTGCCAAACACCTAACAGAAGTGTACTCGCCAATTATTTATTTTAATATTTTAAATGAAGCAATTAAATGTGAAAACAAAAACTTAAACAAAAAGCACAACTTATTTATTCTTCAATGAACCAGAGTCGTCTTAAAAATAAAGCTACACATGTATTTACTTCTAGTCTAGAAAAGCATATTATACTTTTTCTACCAGCTCCTCCATTGGACGCATGTCTAGAAAATCATTATTTCTAAAATCACAAATACTTAAAATTACGATACCACCAACGAAATACAGAAAGTGATCGATCACAGTGACTCAGAAAAGATTTCGTACGTATTCGGTTGTGGTGCCATACCACTATACCTGCTGGATTGAGGATTTTGGTAAGGATATGGGAAGAGATGAGGATACGACAAAGGATAAAAATATTGGAAACCATGAGGATATGGGACAGCAAAAGGATAATTAGGAACATGCACCGGATAAGGACAACATGAACAAGGTGATGGGCATGGTGGCTTAGGTGTATATGGAGGAATTCTTGGTGATACAGTAGTGCGTTCTAAAGTAGCTGTGGTTGTTGCTAAGGTAGTCGACGAAGTTGAAAGAGTAGTTGTAGGGGCCAGAGTGGTTGGTGGCTCAGTAGTCGGTGTAGTTTCGGACGTGGTTGTTGCTAAGGTAGTTGGTGAAGTGGGAACAGTAGATGTTGGATGCGTAGGTGGTAAAGTAGACGTTGTAGTTTCGGGCGTGGTTGTTGTTAAGGTAGTTGGTGAAGTGGGAACAGTAGTTGTTGGATGCGTAGGTGGTAAAGTAGACGGTGTAGTTTCGGGCGTGGTTGTTGTTAAGGTAGTTGGTGAAGTGGGAACAGTAGTTGTTGGATGCGTAGGTGGTAACGTAGACGTTGTACTTTCGGGCGTGGTTGTTGTTAAGGTAGTTGGCGGAGTGGGAACAGTAGTTGTTGGATGCGTAGGTGGTAAAGTAGACGTTGTAGTTTCGGACGTGGTTGTTGTTAAGGTAGTTGGTGAAGTGGGAACAGTAGTTGTTGGATTCGTAGGTGGTAAAGTAGACGTTGTAGTTTCGGGCGTGGTTGTTGTTAAGGTAGTTGGTGAAGTGGGAACAGTAGTTGTTGGATGCGTGGGTGGTAAAGTAGACGTTGTAGTTTCGGGCGTGGTTGTTGTTAAGGTAGTTGGTGAAGTGGGAACAGTAGTTGTTGGATGCGTAGGTGGTAAAGTAGACGGTGTAGTTTCGGGCGTGGTTGTTGTTAAGGTAGTTGGTGAAGTGGGAACAGTAGTTGTTGGATGCGTAGGTGGTAACGTAGACGTTGTAGTTTCGGGCGTGGTTGTTGTTAAGGTAGTTGGTGGAGTGGGAACAGTAGTTGTTGGATGCGTAGGTGGCAAAGTAGACGTTGTAGTATCGGGCGTGGTTGTTGTTAAGGTAGTTGGTGAAGTGGGAACAGTAGTTGTTGGATGCGTAGGTGGTAAAGTAGACGGTGTAGTTTCGGGCGTGGTTGTTGTTAAGGTAGTTGGTGAAGTGGGAACAGTAGTTGTTGGATGCGTAGGTGGTAACGTAGACGTTGTAGTTTCGGGCGTGGTTGTTGTTAAGGTAGTTGGTGAAGTGGGAACAGTAGTTGTTGGATGCGTAGGTGGTAAAGTACAGGGTGTAGTTTCGGGCGTGGTTGTTGTTAAGGTAGTTGGTGAAGTGGGAACAGTAGTTGTTGGATGCGTAGGTGGTAAAGTAGACGTTGTAGTTTCGGGCGTGGTTGTTGTTAAGGTAGTTGGTGAAGTGGGAACAGTAGTTGTTGGATGCGTAGGTGGTAAAGTAGACGTTCTAGTTTCGGACGGGGTTGTTGTTAAGGTAGTTGGTGAAGTGGGAACAGTAGTTGTTGGGTGCGTAGGTGGTAAAGTACAGGGTGTAGTTTCGGGCGTGGTTGTTGTTAAGGTAGTTGGTGAAGTGGGAACAGTAGTTGTTGGGTGCGTAGGTGGTAAAGTACAGGGTGTAGTTTCGGGCGTGGTTGTTGTTAAGGCAGTTGGTGAAGTGGGAACAGTAGTTGTTGGGTGCGTTGGTGGTAAAGTACAGGGTGTAGTTTCGGACGTGGTTGTTGTTAAGGTAGTTGGTGAAGTGGGTACAGTAGTTGTTGGATGCGTAGGTGGTAAAGTAGACGTTGTAGTTTCGGGCGTGGTTGTTGTTGTGGTAGTTGGTGAAGTGGGAACAGTAGTTGTTGGGTGCGTAGATGGTAAAGTACATGGTGTAGTTTCGGGCGTGGTTGTTGTTAAGGTAGTTGGTGAAGTGGGAACAGTAGTTGTTGGGTGCGTAGGTGGTAAAGTAGACGTTGTAGTTTCGGGCGTGGTTGTTGTTAAGGTAGTTGTTGAAGTGGGAACAGTAGGTGTTAGGTGCGTAGGTGGTAAAGTACAGGGTGTAGTTTCGGGCGTGGTTGTTGTTAAGGTAGTTGGTGAAGTCGGAACAGTAGTTGTTGGGTGCGTAGGTGGTAAAGTACAGGGTGTAGTTTCGGCCGTGGTTGTTGTTAAAGTAGTTGTTGAAGTGGGAACAGTAGTTGTTGGGTGCGTAGGTGGTAAAGTACAGGGTGTAGTTTCGGGCGTGGTTGTTGTTAAGGTAGTTGTTGAAGTGGGAACAGTAGTTGTTGGATGCGTAGGTGGTAAAGTAGACGTTGTAGTTTCGGGCGTGGTTGTTGTTAAGGTAGTTGGTGAAGTGGGAACAGTAGTTGTTGGGTGCGTAGGTGGTAAAGTACAGGGTGTGGTGTCGGGCGAGGTTGTTGTTAAGGTAGTTGGTGAAGTGGGAACAGTAGTTGTTGGATGCGTAGGTGGTAAAGTACAGGGTGTAGTTTCGGGCGTGGTTGTTGTTAAGGTAGTTGGTGAAGTGGGAACAGTAGTTGTTGGGTACGTAGGTGGTAAGGTCCAGGGTGTAGTTTCGGGCGTGGTTGTTGTTAAGGTAGTTGGTGAAGTGGGAACAGTAGTTGTTGGATGCGTAGGTGGTAAAGTACAGGGTGTAGTTTCGGGCGTGGTTGTTGTCAAGGTAGTTGGTGAAGTGGGAACAGTAGTTGTTGGGTACGTAGGTGGTAAAGTAGACGTTGTAGTTTCGGGCGTGGTTGTTGTTAAGGTAGTTGTTGAAGTGGGAAGAGTAGTTGTTGGATGCGTAGGTGGTAAAGTAGACGTTGTAGTTTCGGGCGTGGTTGTTGTTAAGGTAGTTGTTGAAGTGGGAACAGTAGTTGTTGGATGCGTAGGTGGTAAAGTACAGGGTGTAGTTTCGGGCGTGGTTGTTGTTAAGGTAGTTGGTGAAGTGGGAACAGTAGTTGTTGGATGCGTAGGTGGTAAAGTACAGGGTGTAGTAGAATTTTCGATCTCTGGTAATGGAGTTGCTACAAAAAAGTGAGAGAATATAAGTAAATACCCATAGTGTAGCTTTATTTTGTAGAAGTAGAGATGATACTTACTACTTAAAACGACTTCAATCACCAGTTTGTTGTAATCGGGTTGGCGAACCGAAACGTTAGCTTGTGAGGGGCCTGAAAATATAACTAAATATGAAGCATTCAAAAATATAAAATTGTTTCCACGCTTACCAATTCCATTTGCATCAAGTAAAGGTAGGATCGAAGCGTTGACATTTGATATCCCTAAAAAAAATTAGACATAAAATATAAAAAAAATTAGTGATTACTTTCGCGCTTACCAGTTTGCAGCGCACCAGCCGAATCTGCGATCGAAAGTTTGAAATGTTTGAAAAAAACAGAAAATTTACAAAAATATTAAAAATTATTTTTACACTTACCAGTTCCCTCCGCACCAACTTGACCGCGCTGCCATAAAATAAAAGCGACTCCAGCCACTATTTGCCAAATAGCGATAGTTCGTTTAATTTCCATCATTATTTGCGATATTCCTATAAGCAACAAAACAAATTTCAATTTTTCTAGAGGGGCACACAATGGAGTACTCAGAGAGAGAGGAAAAGATGCCTACAATTAATTCAGCTACTTTTTATATATCGATGCAGCATCGGCTAACAAAAGCATGTCACAAATCATAGTAAACTTGTCTAAAAGTCACATAACGTGGCTGAAATGAGCTTCTGAGGATAATAAATCTAAAACTTACATTGAAATTGCTTTAACGCTAATCAAATGAAATAATCCCAATATCTTTACCCTTAATTTCCGGTAGACTAGTGTGCAAAAATATGGGTTCACAATTTAAACTCTTCTCTAACAAGATATGGTAATTCAATTCCTGGAGTTCAGTTACAAATCGGGAACCGGTTACTCCGCAAGAGCAGGTTGACCTTTAGGGTCGATGCATGTTTGAAAAATTGAACCCGCATTCAGAGTGACAGCAGAGGTTGGACGAGTGTCGTGGTCCCTGAAGACGAATCCTGGGTAATTTAGAGACCCGAAACTATAGCCAATTGGGGCTGAGAAAGCATGGAAAGCGACTATCGAAAGTGACATTATTCATCGAAAACAAATTTCTGAGGAAATTTAGTGGCTGCACAGTCTGAACTCGCTGGCTATATCTTACAACACGCTGGCCCATTCCCTGTTTATTGTATAGGAATTTTTAGCGAAAAAATAGATTCCAGTGTTGCCGCATCTACTCTAAAGCATGAATATGTCCATCTGCGTCTTTCCTATTTTTATTAAAAAATATATATATTTTTTTATTTTTTTAAATTGTTTTCTAATTTATACACTGTTTTTATTTTTTCAAGTTTTTAATATTTTTTATTACATTTTTTTATACAATATATTTTTTAAAAATTTGTTATTAAACATATATTTTTTTATAAATCGTTCTTTTTTCGTTATTTTTTTTTTTTAATTTTTGATTTTGTAAATTTTTGAAATTGTGGTTTAGTTTTTACGAATTGTTTATTTATTTCATTATTTAAAATTTTTTAAAAGTGTTCGTTTGTTTTTTTATACAAACTTTTTTTAATTATTTTTTACTTCTGTTCATGAAGAAAAAAATTTTTTAATTTTTTTTTTAACTTTTTAATATTTTAATGTTTTTAATAACAAAGTTTTTAATTTTTTGTTTCGTTGTTTTTTAGTTTTTACCATTTTTAAATTTTTTTATTATTATTAATTTTTTGAAATTTTTGATCAAATTTTTTATTAATGTTTTTTATAAAAGGGGAAATTAAGTTTTAAATTTATTTATGTTTATAAGACAAAATTTATATATGTTTTTTTATTAAATATTTTATATTTTTGTATACTTGTTTATATTTTTTTTATATCACACATCCCTACAATTTTTTTAATACTTTTAATTTCTTAATTTTTTTATTAATTGATCTTTGTATTATTTTTATAAAAAAGAAAATTTTTATTAAAATTTTTGAGAAATAATTAAAAACTTTTTTTTTTATTTTAATAATAATTAATTGAATAAAGTGAAGCTGAGCAATTTTATTTACTTAAAATTTTCTTTACTTCTTTTCGTTCTAAATACTCGCCGATGTACCTTTCCTTTGAAATCAGTTGCTTATTTAGCTTATTTACCACCAGGACCAAATGGAGCACCAAATGCAGGACTTTATAATTATCTTTGATTATTTATACAGGAAATGTTTATTTACCACCAGGACCAAATGGAGCACCAAATGCAGGACTTTATAATTATCTTTGATTATTTATACAGGAAATGTTTTAAGGCCACGCGACAAAGTAACTAACTACTCACTACTCCCACACAGTTAATTCTGTACAAATGGACCCTGCCTGTTTAAATATTGAATACTATACTTAGTCGTAGGCTTAATAAACCTGTTATATATTTGCTAAAATTGCATAGTTGAGTTTAAAAAATCTGCGTATGGGCATTGAACGTGTTTTACATAAGATGTACATGCAAATGTGATTGAAGCACATTCTAAATAGAGCACGCGTAACATTTTTTTCTAATATTACATGTGTTATTTAAAATTAACACATATTTTAGCGTGATTTTCCAAATACTAATAACCGCAATACACGCGTCGGCAGACTAGAAAGCTTCAATAGGAATTCCACACTCGGGTGTGCTGTAGCCGGGTGTAGGAGTCATGACGAATCTACATAGGTATGCAAGGTGGTCGCACGCCAGCAACAACAGCATTTGCGTGTATTTTGTTATCAGTATTTAAATAAACAAAGAAACAGGCCACTTTGACATTCAAAATATTAAATCGTAAGATGGGAGTTTTAAAACATCTAAAGTGAAGCCTTAAGTCACTAGTTTGATATCTTTTCAATTACCAATTAAATTTAATTATTAATTAAATTAAAATTTAAACAGAGGTTTTTCATAAATTTGAATGCTTTATGTGGGTAGTCGAAAAAGTCTTTTCGTATTTCTAATCAAACTTCAACTAATTTTTTTTTATATTTATAATGAACTTTATTAAACCAAATATGTACCATTTTGATCGACCACCTTTTGCCATTTTTCTTCTAGAGACATTATTCCATCAGTGTAAAACTTCTAAGGTTTCTCGGCGAAAAACTGCGACAAGTAATTTTCACAGGCTTCTCTTGAAGCCAACTTTACTCCATTAAGGGAGTTCTGCATTGACCGAAACAAATGCTAGTCCGATTGTGCAAGGTCAGGGCTATATGGTGGATGCATCAAAAGTTCCCAGCCAAGCTCTCCCAGTTTTTGCCGAGTCATCAAAGATGTGTGTGGCCTAGCGTTGTCCTGATGGAAGACGACGCCCTCTCTGCTGATCAGTTCTGGCCGTTCTTTTCGATTGCTTGCTTCAATCTCATCGATTGTTGACAGTAAAGTGTTGAATCAATCGTTTGAGCAGGCTGGAGCAGCTCATAGTGGATGATTCCGTTCCAATCCCACCAAACACAAAGCGTAACCTTTCGAGGCGTCAATCCTGGCTTTGCGACCATTTGTTGAGCTTCACCACCCTTGCACCATGATCTTTTTCACACATTATTGTCGTATTTGATCCACTTTTCGTCTCCTGTTACCATTCGCTTCAGAAATGGTTCGATTTCATTTCGTTTCAGCAAAGAATCGCAGATGTTAATTCGGTCCATTAAATTTTTCACAGACAATTCATGTGGTACCCAAACATCGAGCTTCTTTTTGTAACCAGCCTTTTTTAAATGGTTCAAACCATTTGATGATAAATGTTTAGTGCCTTGGCGATGTCATGGCAGCTTATGTGACGGTCCTGGTCAATCTTTTCCATAACTTCATCAACTTTTTCAACGATAGGTCGACCGGAGCGAGGTGCATCTTTCCCATCGAAATTTCTAGAACGGAAGCGAGCGAACCATTGTTGTGCTACACGAACTTATACAGCATCGTCTCCGTAAACTTCACAAATTTCATTGGTGGCTTGTGTGGCATTCTTCCCTTTTTTATACAAAAATTTCAAAATATAGCGAATTTTTTCATTATTTTCACTTATTTTTGAACAGCTATAACTTTTTTTCAACTTCCCCGATTTTAATTTTTTTTGGTTAAATGAAGCTTAAAATGTCACCTTTCTAACGCCATATGATATGACACAATGTGACTGGTAGCACTGGAGATAGATGACTCCAACGACATCTCTTGACAAAATACGGAAAGACTTTTTCGACAACCCAATATCTAGGTATATATATAATTGGCGCGAATGGCAAATATTTTTATGAGGACTTTTTTCATGGCAGAAATACATTCGGAGGTTGTCTGCCGAGGGGCGATCGCTATTAGAAAAATGTTTTTCTTAATTGTGGTATTTCACCGAGATTCGAACCTACGTTCTCTCTGTGAATTTCGAATGGTAGTCACGCACCAACCGATTCGGCCACGGCGGCCGAATGTATTCCATAACAAACATCAAATTTACTTTATCCCCTGTTTTTCTGTGTCACAAATGGAACTTTGTTTTTTTTTTTGGCAAAACGAAAGTTAACCGTTGAAGTGATTCTCTTCTAGTTGTTGAAACCACTCTTCAATTCAGCCGAATGTGATGGTGCGTGTCTTCCAATCAGGTTGGAAACTCGATGCCGCTCGGCAGGCAATGACAAAAGCTCCTCATAACGAACGCTCGTTCGGAGCTGGCGTAAAACTGTAGACCACTCCACGTCTAGAAAAACATCAAGACGCCAATAATGTACTATCAGGTCAGCCCATAAGTTCGTGCGTTTTTTAAAGGTGGTCTTAGATTAATAAAAAAGATGTTTAAAGTATTTATTAATCAATAATATATTTTCCATCATTATTTACAATGTCTTCCCAACGTTAAGGCAAATTTTTAGTTCCCTGCTCAAAAAATTGTTTGTCCTTGGAGCCAAAATACGCTTCTATATCCCTTTTTATAGCTTCTTTTGAGGAGTAGTTCTTGTTACTCATATGGGATTGAAGTCCACGGAAAAGGTGATAATCACAAGGTGCAATATCCGGAGAGTATGGTGGAGGCGGAATTAGCTCCCATCCTAGCTCGTTCAGCTTGCCTAATGTTTGCTTTGCGGTATGAGGTCTTGCGTTGTCGTGGTGAAACAAAACTTTGCGTCTATTCACTAAAGACAGTCAGTTTTTGTTAAACGCCTCATTCAGGTTTGATAGCTGATGGGAATAATAATCAGCAGTTATCGTCTGGTTTGGTTCCAGAAGTTCATAATAAACAATACCGGCCATATCCCACCAAATAGACAGGATAATCTTCTTGGTGTGAAGGTCTTCTCTAGGGGTCGGTTCTGGTGTTTCATCTTTATCTTATCATTGACGTTTGCGAACAGGATTATTGTAAGGACCCATTTTTCATCAGCAGTAACGATACGGTTAAAAAAACTTTCATCTTCAAGCCGTTGCAGCAGCTGAGAACATACATGCACTCTCTGCTGAAGGTTGGCGACGGAAAGTCTATGCGGAACCCATTTTCCCAGCTTTGAAACCTTTCCCAACTGAACCAAAAACATGTGTTTCTATCCGCGATTAAAATCACTTGTTGAATGCACAATATATCATAGAAAATATCAATCAGTTCCGTTATATTCCGCGAATAATATTTTGTATGCAAAAATCGTACAAAAGTGAAATTATGGGTAAAATACGCACGAACTTATGGACTGACCTGATATGTACTATATATATAATTATATCGATAATCGGTATGAGGTATCGATAAATCTTCGAATTTCTTAGGAATTGAAGGCAATGGACTGTTTTATTTTCAAAGCGTAATATCTCAGTGAAAAGTGGTCATATCGAGGTCTACAAAAAACAAATTGCAGCTGGTTAAACAACGTATCCGCTACATGCAGTGGTTTAGTAGGAAACAAATTTTCCAAGTCCTTATACCCAAAGAAGAAACTTCACTACTTTTTGGGGTTGAGACTTAAAGCTTCGAACTGCAGTTTTTCTTTTACAACTTCCGTCTGAGCATTTTAACTGCAATACATTGCCTTAAGATAAGGGAATATTTTGGACCCATAATTTTGTTCACTAGTTTAATAATGTTTAAAAAATACTAATTATATAAGGGGTGCCTTTTATATTTCGCGATTAGAGAACAAAAACAAATTTTAATCATCGAAAATCACTTTATTGTTTTTCAAAATATTCTCCATGAAGATCTATACACTTTTGCATGCGTTTGAACCAATTGTCGAAGCACTTTTGCCACTCTGAATGAGGTACCTCCAAAACATGCATTCTGAATGCCGCAACCGCTTCTTCAGGTGTCGAAAAACGTTGACCTCTCAGTTTGTTTTTTACGTACGGGAATAAAAAGAAGTCATTCGGCCCATTAATTCGATGTTTTGGGTGCTCAAAAATGCAGTTGTTTGAGCCGATCTGTGAGAGCTCGCATTGTCCTGGTGAAGAGTGATCCGTCTTTGGCGATTGGTTTTCCTAATTTCTTGGAAGACAACTGGCAAACAAATGGTTGTGTGCCACTCAAAATTTACTGTTCTGCGTTGTTCTACTGGTAAGGTTGCGACATGTCCAGTTTTTCCGAAAAAACAGGCGACCATTTGCTTGGAAATGCTTCGTGCGCGAACAACTTTTGTTGGATTTGGCTCATCTTGAAACACCCATACAGTCGACTGCTGTTTACTTTCGGGCTCATACGCGTAAATCCATGATTCATCACCTGTAACGATGTCATAGACGTGTTTCGAAGCCTCGCGATCGTATTTTTTGAGCATTTCCTTCGATCAATCGACACGAGCCTTTTTTTGAGCGATTGACAAATTGTGTGGGATCCAACGCGAACAAATTTTTTTGACAATCAAATGTTTATGCATTATTGAATGTATGCTGGTCCCACTAATGCCTAAGATTGTCTCAATCTCACGATAGGTCACATGACGACCTTGCAATATCAGTTCGCGCACAGCATCAATGGTTTTCGGAACAAAAACTGATTTTGGACGACCTTCACGAAATTCGTCTTGGAGTGAACTACGACCACGATTGAATTCACCATATCATCGATAAACACTGGTCCTTGATGGAGCTTCATCGCCAAAAAATTAATTAAGTTCATCCATGCAATGTTGCTGAGTTAATCCACGTCGAAAGTTGTAAAAAATAATCGCACGAAA
The DNA here is from genome assembly GCA_037575425.1 of Anastrepha fraterculus. NCBI lineage: Eukaryota > Metazoa > Arthropoda > Insecta > Diptera > Tephritidae > Anastrepha > Anastrepha fraterculus. The sequence goes on along the minus strand of JAYXIM010024879.1, from coordinate 105,692 downwards.
ATCTTCACGATTTAATTCCATTTTTGGACCGAGATGAATCTTTTAAGTTACTGTAAACAACACAAATAGCGCTGGAATTTCAAAACATTCTGAGTATGTAAAAGCCAAAAAATGTCAAACTTTGCGATACAGCTGTCAGTTGCCATATTGCAACACCAGGGTTGCCAAATCCCGACATATAAAAGGCACCCCTCGTAATAACTAGTATCGCCCTTTAGTCCAAATTATATCTATTGAAATTAGATTCATCGAAGATGGAGTATCGTTTGATCGATACCAAGCAGCGAAAAAACGTAGGAAGTCATCAAGGGATTCGCGGCAAAAAATCTGCGAATGAAAAAGGAGGATCTGGACGCAGGTATACAAGCATAGACTTTGACATAAGGAAGTTGTAATGCCACGAAAGCGGTTCTAGGGAGGGCAACGGCTTCAATCAATGGGGAGGTTTTTAGTCTCCGTACGTACCGGCAGTTTTGATGACCCATTACGCATTTTAAACCTCCTCATCAGCAAAAAAAACAAAAGCAAAAACAAAAAGGTGAAGCTGCGTGACTGAATTTTTTGATCTTTTAATACATTATATTAACCTTGCTGCTGGTTATAGGTTAATTGGAATATGTAAAGATATAAAAGACCGAATTAAACGCTTCCAATGTATTGAGATGAAATCCAGTAGATGGATGATATCCAAGTCTGCTATTTCCGCAGGCGTTGAAAAACATTGAGCACCAAGATTCATAAATTTTACCTCTTTGTTATCGCCCTTCATATGGTCTGAGAGGAAGCGGAAAAGATGGTTATCGATCGGTGCAAGGTCCGCAGAATTCGGCGGATGCTGAAGGACCTCCTATTCGAGTTCTTGGAGTGCCTCTTTGACGACTTGTGCAACATGGGGCCTGGCGTTGTCGTGAAGGAGTATGGTTCAGTCGAATTGCCTCATTCACGCGGTATAGCTGGACAATGTAGAGCTCCTTGTTGTCCGTGGTATTGTTTTCCAGCATTTCCCAGTGCACTATGCCTTCCCATCCCCACCAAACCCATATCATGAGCTGCTTTGGATGAAGATCCGACTTGACTCTCGGCTTTGGCGTATCTCCTGGAGCCACCCACTCCTTTCTTTGTTACATATTGATGTATAGGCACCATTTCTCATCTCCTGCGACGATTCGGAACAAAATTGAAGGCAACTTTCTTTGATTATTTTTCGTTAAGCTCGTGAGGTAGCCAGAATTCCAGTGTTTCGATAAATCCCATTAAATGAAGGTGATTGAGAATCGTTTTATGATTGCAGTTCATTTTTTTTTTCTTTGTGACCTGTCTCCTTTAAAAGTGTTTTGAGACGTTCTTACTCCAATTCGATAGGCCTTCCGCTGTTCCGCTGCGGGATGTGTTATCGACGTGAAAGTCGCCATTTTTGAATGGCTGTAGACTCGCTATGACATCTTCTCCATACACGTCGCACATGTCCCGGACTGCTTCGGCAGCTTTTTTAACTCGATAAAAAGCAAAGAAGAGAAGGTGTTGAAAATGTTGATTTTTTCCTCCTGGCTATTCCATTTCTAAGCCTCAAAACGAATAAAAAATTAAACAACTCAAAAATACGATTAACAAAGTTTTAGCAAAGAGCAGAGCAGAAAGATTTCTATCGAATGGTTACTTACTCTTTGCCAAACAGCAAACAAATCGTTGTAAAATAAAACAAAATATAAAAATGCAGGCATTATTCCCCAACCCAATATAAGTAAATGCACTGCCTTCAACTTTGCAGGGACAGACTACAGGTAGCCAAGCAAGTCCTAATCTTCTCTTTAAGCCGAAGGGCCACCTACAACTCCCCTATGCAGCCAGCTCATCAGTTCAGTAGTTCTCTTCAATACCTCTGTGTGGGGGACTCATTTCAGTTTAACATCAAGTTACTTTTGCATTCTCCGAGCCTGAGAGTCCTGGCGCACCGTCAGCGAGCTTATGGCCATGATAGTCGCTTGGCTGTGAAAGTAAATATTTATTTCGTTGACGGTTGTTACACAAGTGAGCAACCAATGAATTGCATCTTTGATAGCATCTACTGCCGCTTAGAATACACTACAGTGTACCGGTAGCCTGAACTTGAGGTGCATGGGGAGTTTCTCACAAAATGCCTCTATATTATCAAACTTCTAGCCATCAGTGAACGCCTGCCTTCACCAAGGCCTTACTCCAAGCTGCACCCCGCGCATTCAGTGTTGATCCAAATTTTTATATATTAAAAAAAATTAAGTCGTAAAACTTGTATTTTTTTTGGTGCACATATTTTTTTCCCAACACTGTACCTTTTTGACTATGCCACGTAGACACGCTCGAAAACATTACTCATGGCTTACTTAATTCGGCGTCTGAATTACTACATATTTGGGTGATAACATGAATTACAGCTATAACACTAGTTTACACCAAAAATGGTCCTCGACCAAAAGGCGTTTTTTAAACTAAGTTGAGGTCGCTGAAACCCAAAATGAATTTTATTTTTATTTTTCAAAGAACGGTTTCCGAGATATTCCCAAAAAACCTGTTTTTTGGGCAATAGTGCAGTTATTACTTGCAATCTCGAAAACAACGCGCGCCATTTCTTTGAAGTGCATAAATTTCGAAAGGCACACATATGACCTACATGGCAATATATAATTCGTGTCAATGGAAGTCGTAGTCTTCGCAAAAAAGCTGTTGAAAGTAAAAAAAGGCATTTTTGACGTTTTTTATTAAATAATCAAAATTTATTAACTTTTTTCTGGAACACAAATTTTATTATATCGACATAAGATAGGTTTTCTGAAAGACAATTTTCTCACCTACATTTTAAGCCTAAGTTTGTCTGAATCGACGAAAAATTGTAGAAGTAATGACCCATAAAGTCAACACGTGAGATTTTGCAGCTTTTGACTTGGCTATGTTTGAGTTCGAAAATACGCTTTTACTCTCAAACTTCTTTTTTATGTTGCACGGAATCTTCACGAAGTTGCATCCAGCAGCAGTCGCTCATCATTCCTTGAAAAAATCCAAATGACTGTGAAGTAGGTGCATTTTTAATGACATGCGAGCACCTGTTAACAAAAACCAAGTTAATTGTAAATTTTCCAATCAATTTATATGATAAATATATTTTGGAGTATGTACGTTTTACAATACCAACCAATAGCTTTAAAGTATTTCATCAGTGTATGAATCAATTGACGGCCGTTGTTGCTCCTGTTGTTTCCCAAGAATCCATGAACAACTTTTTGGAAAGCTTTCCAAGCTTTAGCTTCGGAACTATCAAGGCATTGTTGAAATTCTGTGTCCGTAAACAATTTCTTTATCTGTGGACCGACGAATATACCCGCTTTGGTCTTCTCTGTTGACAATTTTGGGTACTTGGTTTTCAAGTATTTAAGGGCTGTGTTTTCCGGTTTTTTTGCCAAAGCTTTCAAAAAATTCTTCATTGCCCATTAGTTTTATATGCAAAGGGGGGAAAATCACTTTTTTTTCAACAAGTGCTTTTTTGGTAACGTTGTTTTTTCCCACGACATGCTCCACCCGCTTCGGCCAAACTTGTTGAGTGAAATGTTTGTCATCCACTCTGCTATCCCAAAGACACAAAAAACAACTGATTTTGGTATAGCCCCCCTGCAGACCAGTCAGTAGAGCGACAACTTTCAAGTCACAACATATTTTCCAGTTATATGAACTGTAGCCAATTAATTGAAGTAGCTCTTTCATTGTCTCATAAGTTTCTTTGACATTCGTAGAATGAACAACGGGGATCGATGGTTTCTTGTTGCATTTGTGCAGTAAGACAGCCTTAACACTATACTTGCTACCATCAATGAATAGACGCCACTCATTTGGAGCATGAGTTTCTCCAAGTGCCGCAAACAACTTATTAACATTATTGGTGTAGCAAAAATTTTCTGTTTTTGAGAAATACTGTTCGAAATTTTTATTGCGGTTTCGGTAATACGTTACGTTAGTACCTGATTTCAAATAACCGCGTTCCTGTAGACGTGAATACTAGGAGTTCTGATTTTTCTTTCGATAAGTTGAGATCACGACATAAATCGTTTAATGCTCTCTGATTAATTGGCTCTGCCTTCTGACTCGATGTGCTTGGGGAACTGCTGACATTCAAAATCGAAGCTGTTATTCCTTGAGAACTGAGGGACTCTGCTTTTGGTGTTGGTGGTTCACGTTTTGGATATTGGATAGAATGTGGTGCGGTTTTTGTCACTGATGATGCGTCGGGATACGTAGCTTTGCTATATTTTCCTCCCTGAAGTTTAGTCAGGCAAAAATAGCAATCACTCACATGATCAATAGGATTCCTCCACTAAAATGGCTTACCAAAAGATAAGTATGACCGTGAGCCTTTGGTAAATTCGTTCAAACGTGCAGAACATGTAGCGCAGACCGAGTTTGGAGTCCACGTTTTCTCCATATTTTTTGCTCGTAAACCAAAATATTGCTCGTAAGCTGCTAATATATGCGTGGTCAGCTTTTTTCGAGCACTTTCTTTGAAGATATATAAACCACAAATAAAACAGAATTTATCTGGTGCGTGTTTGCACATTTCAGTATATTTTCTTATAACACAGATATAAACAAAGAAAACCAAAGTAAGTTCTGCTCTAGTGCAAGGCGCAATCTCAACTGCCCGACCGCCTGAAGGACTTACGAAAGGGAGCCTGTATAATTTCATCATCTCATTATTCTATTGCTCTCTTTCTTTCACTTATGTATTCCGCGCCTTACGACCAGACCTTACTCGACAACAGAGTCCGTCTCTTTTCCTCTGTCGTCGTGCACAAATTTATACTTGCAGAAATATGGCGCCACCGAAATATATACAGACGTACAATGGTCATACCTCTTATTTAGCTGGAATTGGTACAATGGGCTAATAAGCCTATTCTGCGACATATATATACATATATATATATATGTATATATATCTATTTGTATGAAATAAATATTGTTTTTAATTATAGTGAGCCTAAGAACAGTTATTTTGCATGACTCAATACACAGGCTGGCATGATTTACTTTTGTTCGAAACCGTATTGTAGGTATACATCAAAAGGATATTTGACAGACGATGAAATTGTCTTCATTCTCATAATATGTTATAACTTCTACAATTTTTCGTCGATTCAGACAAACTTAGGCTTAAAATGTAGGTGACAAAATTGTCTTTTAGAAAACCTATCTTATGTCGATATAAACAAAAATTTTTGTTCCAGAAAAAAGATAATAAACTTTGATAATTTAATAAAAAACGTCAAAAATGCCTTTTTTTACTTTCAATAGCTTTTTTGCGAAAACTACGACTTCCATTGACACGAATTTTATATTGCCATGTAGGTTATATGTGTGCCTTTCGAAATTTATGCACTTCAAAGAAATAACGCGCACTGTTTTCGAGATTGCAAGTAATAACTGCACTAATGCCCAAAAAACAGGTTTTTTGGGAATATCTCGGAAACCGTTCTTTGAAAAATAAAAATAAAATTCATTTTGGATTTTAGCGACCTAAAATTAGTTTAAAAAACGCTTTTTGGTCGAGGACCATTTTTGAAAGTGAAAAATTGTAAACTAGTGTAATGTACTAAAACGTAAGCGACTCGGTCAAAAACAAAAAAACCTGGTGTACGAGTATAAAAATCATGTATTTAAAAAATGTAACGCAATTAAAAAAAATAGTAATAATAACAGCAAATTTTACATAAAAAACATGTTTTGAAGAACTGCTTACGTTATTTGTTTACTACTACAAGTGTACACACAAGCGCCTACACTCCAATACAAGCGCCTATCAGCTTCGCTCTTCATGCAATGCCGTTTAAAGAAGCAACGACTTCTTGACATTTCCGGGGTTACTTTGCGCTGTGGTCACGTGTGCTTGGCGCTAGCTGTTTATGTTATGCTGATGTTGCGGGCGTTGGTGTTGGCGTTGGTGTTGGCGTTGCAGTTTTGCTGACTCATCGGTGCTTTGTTTAAGGTTTCTTTCTTCTTTTCTTTCTTCGAGGTAGCCAACTTCTGGTCAGTCTCTCATTGATCAGTTACTCCTCTTCTTTAAGGGGTTAGCAGTAGTTTGAGGCATTAAAAATGAATAATTCTGTTAATTTTTTTGCACAGTAATTTAATCGAATCCATAAAGTTATTAGTAACACACATTGGACTGTATTAGTAAGTGATATTTTAACTTAACTTTACTAAATTCTTATTCAAAAAATTAATTAGGACAAACTTTCGAAATTTGTGATTAAAATTAAAATTAAAAATTGGTAAAAACAATGTCGCGCGTTCGTTAAATGGAGAAAATCTGCAATACCATCAAGGAAAAAATTATTAAAAATCAAACGAGAATTTTAGCTTACTTAAACAAACACTTTATTTTATTAAAATTTAATCGGAGGGTTCGGCGTAACAGTTCTGAGGATTTGTTGCTTGGCCGAACGAGTTTAGACGATGACAAGTGGTGTTTATGTTATATTTACATTCTGTCAAAAAAGTACCGGGAATTGTTCAATAGAACGCAAAATAATTTTTAATCATCAAAGTTTATTGTATCGCCTTCAAAATAGGCTCCATTCGCATCAATATACATATGGCTCAAAATCACCAAGGTGCAGAATTGGCTTTGCTACCAATTTAATGTCTTAAATCTTGACTTATTTGAGAAAAAAAATTAATAAATTACTTCAATTAACCTGCTTTGTGTGCACATCAAACAATATAACTAATTAATAAAGCCAATTTTAAATAAAATCAATATACATGCATGGATAATCATTTCGGGAACGCGTCCTAATGTACAATCTTCAACAACAAGTCCAAAATTTAATGTAAAAATTTGAGGTAAGTTACCCATTTCATTACTTAATACACCGTATTTTTTATACAAAATTTAGTTTTAGAAAGGATACTAAAAGATGATTTATTTTTAACTATAAAAATGTCCAATATAGTTTGTCCAATACCGCACAAGTCATTTCAGTGAACGTATCGATAACACTGTGCGACAGTGATTTTATACTTTTATGGAGACCTAGTACAACTTGTAGGTATAGTAAAACTAAGAAAAATGGTATAGGAGAAATTTCCAATACACCCCCAAAATCTCATTTTATGGCCATAAAACCGTTTTTCAGTAGGTTGATGTGAAGAATCACTCCTAACTACGCCAATTTCCATCCGATTTCGAATTTGTTTTTTTAATTCGAAAGAACAAAAACAAGCCTTTTTGACAGTGTGTTGACAATTTTTCTGAAATGACAACTGACGAGACTGTAGACGGAAGTATTTGGAATTTTTTTATTTTTTCTCTATTTTTTCAACTTTGACATAATTTTTACGATATTATCCGATATTAAGGATTTTTTGTAGTACACTACTGTTATAGTAAATTTAATTTTGCGTCGAATGAGCTATATTTGACTGTAATTGAATGTAAATTAATAGAGTTGTGCGAGTTTTAAGATTTTTTTTTTTTTTTACTAATTTGGAATGTTGGTATAGCTTACGCTAAATGGGAATAAGGACGTGTTTTGATGCGTTATTATAGATACGTAATATTTATTGGAGTGTATATGTATAAATAAGAGTACACTGTACTGCATACAACAGAACTGGTTAGAACTGACGAAAATATATGACATATTATAGCACATTTTTTTCAATAGAAATATGGAAAAGCTCCCAAGTGTACCAAAGTTCACACTGTACATTGATTAACAAAAGAAGTTTGTTAATATAATTTAACCTTATTAAAACGTCAAAGTTTCATTGTTTGTTTCATTGAAATTCAAGAGATATAAATCAAAACGTTGCCAGAAAAGTCGAGTTTCTCAATATTCTCGGATGATGTGACATCATCAGCCTTATCATAAACCAGAAGATTGTTATTTTTATAAAACGGACGTAAACGGTCATCATTATAAAGCTCGAAAGCACATAAAGTATGCTGATGTTGCAACTGTTAAGAACCCCGTAGTCTTGGACGATATGATTGACTCAACTTCAGGAACTGAAGGAAGTTCAACTCATTGCTGATGATGATCAAACTGATAACAATAAACCTGATGATGAAGAGTACTTTCCGTCTGGTTCTAAGTCTTCAGAACGACACATTGTATAAAATTCAGATTTTCAGGATCTTTCTCGTGATTTACTTCTATCGGGAAGACAATCTGAAACGCTCGCTTCTCGATTTAAACAATGGAATTTAGTTGATGACGACTTCAGATGAATGATGATGATCGAATTTCTTACAGAGAAGTATTCAAAACTGATGAAGAGAATGACAAATGTACCGTACCATACTACCATACCGGATCCGTTGTGTACTGCACCGTACCGCACCGTACCATACCGTACAGTGCTGCACTGCACAATACTCCAATAAATATTATGTGTTTATAATGACACTTGTTATCATTTTCATGCTTTGATGCCTACATACCAAATTAGTAAAAAAATAAAATAAAGTCTTAAAACTCACACAACTCTATTAATTTTAATTCAATTACAGTCAAATATAGCTCATTCGACGCAAAATTAAATTTACTATAACAGTAGTGTACTACAAAAAATCCTTAATATCGGATAATATCGTAAAAATTATGTCAAAGTTGAAAAAATAGAGAAAAAATAAAAAAATTCCAAATACTTCCGTCTACAGTCTCGTCAGTTGTCATTTCAGAAAAATTGTCAACACACTGTCAAAAAGGCTTGTTTTTGTTCTTTCGAATTAAAAAAACAAATTCGAAATCGGATGGAAATTGGCGAAGTTAGGAGTGATTCTTCACATCAACCTACTGAAAAACGGTTTTATGGCCATAAAATGAGATTTTGGGAGTGTATTGGAAATACCATTTTGTTTAGTTTTTCTATAGCCATAAGTTGTGCTAGGTCTCCATAAAAGTATATTTAATTTTTCTTTTTTTGTCACACAGTGTAATAGATCAAAAATAATTTTAAGTGAATGCAGCCATTCGGTGTCTAACGTCAGTCGAGGAAGAAAACAATAACAAAGCGGGCTGTCAGAGTATTTATCATCAAATAAAATAAATCTAAATGGTAAGTACCTTTCAATTCATTATTCGTAGACTGTACATCAATAGTCCGTCAATTCGTGAACGTAATTATTACATTTAATTATTGATGAAATTCTTTTTTACGACACGAAATAACAAAGTAAACTCACATATTTCCCTATTGGCAAACCCAGATCGCATTTAAGATGGCCGCCGTCTAATCAAAGCGCGCGCTTATTTGAAATCGTCATTTCGTGAACGGTCATTTCGGTAACGTTCCCGGACATGATGACACGTTCCCGAAATGACTGTTGCGTTCTCGGAATGATGATTATTATTTCTAAGGGCGAATCATTTACAATTTTCTAATAAATTAATTTTAAAATTTTGTTTCTTTAACTCCTGATAATGAAAAAAAAAATAAAAAAAAATCTAAAAAAAGCTTAAAAAGGATAGTGCAGCTTATCTGCGCCAAAGATAAAAGGCGAAGAAGAAAGTTTTTGGATAAGATGACTGAAGAGCAGAAAGAAATTAAACGGGCTAAGGACAGAGAATATTATAGAAAAAAAGGCGAGGCTGGTCATGGTAAAGGCCCAATGGATGGTGTAGGAGGATACCTAAAAAGAACAGCTAACAGACATGTCTTGATGGGTAATGATGTTAGAACAGCCTCAGAATTCGCCGATTTGTTCAAAAATGCTGCTATCGAAGTAAAAGTAATCCCAGAAGACAACGTGATTGAGGAGAAAACCCGCGTTCCAAAGTCTCTGGATGCTATTCCAGGTATAATGGACATCAAAAAAGTGTACTGGCAAAAAGGACTAGACGTTTTAATACAATTATATCGATACGAACATTTTCATAAAGAGCTAAAACTATCGAAGCTTTCTAGCCTTTGTAATATGAGTGCAGTTGAACCTCAGGAAGTTTTTATGCCTGCAATTGAATCTCCTGTTGACGAAGAGCCCATGATCACAGATAACGATTTAAGATTTAAAAATAGAGTAAGCATTTATAAATCTGTATACTGGTCATCTTCCTCGGACAATAAAGATTTAGAGACAATATCTCGTCGTCAGCAGATTAAAGTTAAACAGATTGATGTTGAAGCAAATACGTCTTATGGCAAAGAAAATATACATCCAAATCTCGTATCCCCTGGGACATTCTTGCTTGTTAAAGTTCCTACTGAGAAGCCAAATCTTTGCTTCAGATATGTTGCTACCTGCCAGACATGTGTCGCTGACGATGATAGAGAACTCTTAGTAACCATTTTGAGATTTGTGCGTAACAATATTAGAAAATTTGTGGTGGAACCTAAGGATATATCATATATTGATTTCGAGCAAATAATCAGTATTATTCCCACACCAACGCTAAAAAAAGGAAAAAGGCAAGAATATTATTATTTTGATAATGATACTGATGTTTTCGAAAAATAATAAGTTTTGTAAAAATATAAATATATAAATAACTTAGATATTTAAACCGTTGTTTATAATTTAAATATTTCCTTATTTCTACCTAATTATATCAATATCATCATTTCGAGAGCATTTTTGCCATTCCGGGAACGGTTGATCATTTTCGGGAACATTACCATATTTCAATCAAATACGCATAAATGGAGGTATTCAATATTATATATGTATATATTTATTACATTACATAATTTTTGTTCTGTAGATATTACGTTAATTCGATTATAAGAGTTTTAAATATTTTGAAATTTCTTAAATTGTATGCGCAATAATAGCAACTTCTTTAATTTTTTGACGTATTTTGCTTGTAGAAAATTTTGAATGTATTGATTTCATTATTGCTTATACAATATAGATACATAATATACCCATGTTTTAAACAAAGCTCATAATTTGAGCTTTGTTTGGTTTTTGCGGATTTTATGAAACTTAGGAAAACGTTCCCGAATTGATGGTTTTCTGCAAGATATTTACTACTAAGCAATATTACTAAAAAAATAAAGAATTCTGTGCGCTGCCCTGCCAAGGTTTAAAAATATACAAATTAAGCAACAGTATAAACTAATAGTCATCATTATAGCTTGCAATTTTTTTTTTGTCATAAAACCGATTTTGAAATTCGCAACCTTGGTGATTTTAAGCCATATGCCAACGATTAGCCCAGTCATCAAAGTACCTTTTAAACGCATTTGAAGAGATCTTCTTCAGCACCTTCAGCGAATTCTTCTTAATGGCCTCTATCGACTCAAAGCGACGTCCGCGGAGTGTCAATTTAAATTTTGGGAAAAGGGAAAAGTCACAGGGGCTAAATCCGGTGAATCCGGTGATGATATTTGTTGAGTTTTTGCTAAAAAAAGTGTTCACAATATGAGCGTTGTGAGACTGTGCGTTATCATAGAGCAAGATCCATAAGTTTTCGTTCCACAACTTGGACCGTTTCCTACGCACATTCTCTCCCAAACGTCGCATAGCTTCCAAATAATATTCTTTATTTACCGTAAAATGATTTGGAACGAATTCCGAGTGAAAAACACCATGATAATAAAAGAAACCGAGTAGCATGACTTTGACTTTTGACCGACTTTGGCGTGGTTTTTTGGGTTTTGGTCCATGTAGATAGCGCCATTCAGCCGCCTGCTGACTTGTTTGCATGACAAACTCATAAATATATCCACGTCTCATTACTTGTTATGATGCGCTGGATAAACGTGGGGTCGGAATTCACTAGGTCCATGATGTGGACCAGTTCTAATCACCCCCGTCTGGGGGTCTTTGTCTCCTTTTGACATATTGATGTTTTTTGTCATCGCTCCGCCTTTTAGAGCAAAATTTGTTGATATTAAGCGTTCGTGAGTGTCGTTCGTCAATCAACCATGTTAGTGGGTACGCGTATGCTGTTGTTGTAGCAGCAATACTAAACCCTGTCAGTGTAGTGTAAATTATCAGTAGTCTTCGTCTAACTCATCTAAAGGTAGGCCCAGGAAACTTGCTGTTTCGACAGAGGGGAGAGATGTTAGATGAGTGAAAAAGCGAGAAAGATTGGTGAGACAATTGATCACTTTGGCGCACAGTCCATCAATGTCATTGCCCGACGCCATTATCGTCAGCGTAGGAGACCAGGGAGACTCCCTCTGGTGGCTGGGAGAGCTTCGATATATACCCTATGATCAAAAAGTACCGGGAAGGTTTAATTTAAACGAACCACGCACGTGGCAATCGGTCCATATTTTTGTCTTATATTGGTAGGACTCTAAGGCACACATCTGCGCCATCGGATCATTAGTGTCTGCCTGGCCAGCCGGAAAGGTGGGCAAACAATTCTTGGATTTTGCATGATGATAACACGCCATCGCACCGAGCCCAACACTAAGTAAATACCATCGTGCAAGCACCGTATTCACCTGATATGGCCTCGTGCGACTTCTTTTTGCTTCCCAAGTTGAAGTTACCACTTTGTGGAAGGAGATTTCAGTCGATAGAGGAGATCAAAGAGAATGCGACGAAGGAGCTGAAGGCCACCCCTTCGTTGGCCTTCCAGTGGTGCATGCAGGACTGGGTTAAACGTTGGCACATGTGTGTTGCCTCAGACGGGTCATATTTTGAAGGAGATAAAATAAATTAGTCTGAAATTTAACTCTGTTTTGTTTTATTTAAACATTCCCGGTACTTTCTGATCATAGGGTAGAAGTTGAAGCACCGGACAGTCAATAGCATCACGAATCAAGTCAAAAATGAAAGACAAGGATAGGATTATTCTCCTGTTCTGCAATGATTTTTATTTCATTATGGTAAGCCAAGAAATACAAAGTTTCTTACAGACTACATAGAACTAAGAGTATTTATATAGAGGTAATTATTGGGAGGTTGAATTAGTTTTAAAGGTGACACACAGATGGCGCTATTTCTCACTTTATCGCGTTGGCAATACTGAATATATATTCATGACAAAGCCTCATCCCTAGGCTTTGTTTATCAGTATCTGTCATTTCGCTGAAGTATAAACAACGCAGTGTTTTCGTGCTCCGAGTATGTCAACTTTCGTGCCGTCGAAACGCAATTTGCGGGAAGCTTTGCTTTTCTGCTTCAATTTGAAAAAAAAAACAGCCCAAGCCCGTGAATTGCTGCAGGAGGCCTACCCAGACCATACTCCGTCGATTTCAACATGTGAGTACTGGTTTCGACGATTCAAAAGTGGTGATTAAAGAGGTAATTAAATAACAAAATTAAAGCTTAGGAAACTAAATTAACAAATATATACTAGGTAATTATATGGATTTCTTACAAAGAAAGACATTTTTGAATTGGGTATTAAATACATGTTTCGCCCTGAAAAAGTCTAAATCCAAAAGGGAGGCGAGATAGTTAATGTCCTCCTAAAGCCAACATGAAAAATATTGCAACGGCGAAAATTCCTGCAAGGAACATTAAAATGTATTCTTTCTAGAAGAAACGGGCAGTCAATTTGTCCATTAACGAGATCGAAGATAAAAGAAGCTGCCTGAAGCGTACCTCTGCCACTTATTGGAGAGAGATTAATCAAACGACAGCGTGAGTCGTATGATGGTTTGGGGTCTGAAACAATTTTTTGAACCCTCTCCACTCAATTTATATGGACTGCATGTTAAGGTCGCCAAATAAAAGAGGAATAATCTAATTTGGACCGCACAAACGCAGAGTATAAAATCTTAAGAGTATATGGGTCGGTCAGTGAAGTGCGATGAGCGACGTCTAACAAAAGCGAGCATAGCAAGTGAATTGGAAATGGCATAATTTAGGTGCGCGATAAAATTAAGTTTAGAATCAAAGAAGACCCCTAAATCTTTTACCACATCAGACGAAGCAAGATATGTATAATTGATGTGATAAGAGGTGTAGAGGGGGTTTTGAAGCTTAGAAAATGAGATTTTATGACAGTTTTCAATATTAAGAAATATACGATTTATAAGGCACCAGGAAAATAAATTATTCAACTCGGACTGTAGGGCGGCTGAATCACTAGAATTTCTTATTTCAGCGTACACTTTTAGGTCATCAGCATAGAGAAGAAAATTAGCGAAGGAAAAGCACGAACAAATATCATTAATAAACAAAAAAAATAGCAAAGGTCCTAAAATACTACCCTGAGGTACACCAGAGCTGGCAGTGTACTGTTTCGAAGAAACTCCATCGATAACTACAGTACAGCATCTCTTTATTAAATAGGATCGAATCCAATCAAGGAACATAGAATGAAAACCGAGACAAGCCAATTTAGTTACTAAAATCGTATGGGAGATTTTATCAAAGGCTTTAGAGAAATCCGTGTAAATCGTTGATCAATAAGCGTCGCACTTCAAATGTAGGGATAGGATCTCTGAAAAGCGTAGATTTCGCAACACGAAATGTATGAATACTTTCTGGATTCGTTCAATTCTAGCAGCATGGCATGTATAATACGGAAACCAAATAAAGCATGCATACTCAAGTTTGGAACGTACAAATGCCATATACAAAAGCTTCAGGGTATAAGGGTCGGAGTATTCGGAGCTATTAGTGCAATACTTATCCCATAACCTACGGATACCAGACAAAAAAGGTGAAATGAGTTTTTTTCTTTATTACCATTTTCAGATGTGATTTCTGTATTTGTTTAAATATTTGTTTTATATTTTAGAATATGTACAGGGTAGTCTATATAATGTTTTTTGTAATCATTTAGACATTTAACCATTTAGACAGCGACAGCTTTTTCCCGCAGGAAACGGCTAGTACCGATTATTCCATCAATATGCCGCTTTTTTGCATCTCGTGGCACATAAAATCTACCCCCTTTTGTTTGAATAGTATCTACAGTCTCAGATAGTGTCCTCCTGTTTCAACTGTACTTTACCAGATTCATTGCGAGTGCCAGTTTGAACCACGAATACGGTTTCCTCGTTTTAATGCATTTTCTACGTCATAAAATTTTTACCCAAATCAGCCTCAATACTACCACTTATTTAGTCTTCTTCTTCTTCAGCACTGGTACATGTAACATTGACAAATCTTCGATCAAGCTCTTCTCTTTCCTTCGACTGGGTTCCTTTTAAGAAAGAAAAACACACGTGGACGGATTTACAACGAATGACTTAAAATTTATTTCCAGGTTTTGACAAGTACATGAAAGGTTGCTAGATTTGATAACTACATACATCAATAGTTTTAATACAAATATTTAGCACTGGATGATGTTAGAATTTACATTTTGATATACATTCTCAACACCCCCACTATATCAAAATTCCAAACAATACAAATACTGTTAAAAAGAAATCAATATGGAACAATACAAAGAATTTGCATAAATTTATAGTGTTTTATTTCTGACAATCCCTTAGTTAATAAGTCTGCAGGCATGTTAGCAGTTGGCAAATATTTAGTTTCAACTAGACCGCTATTAATTACATCTCTGATAAAATTATACCTAACATCAATATGTTTTGATCATTTATGAGATTGGTGGTTATTTGCCAGTTTTAATGCACTTTGGCTGTCATTATATAATATTATCATGTTGAAACAACCTGTTAACTCATATTCTAAATTTCTTAAATAAATGGCCTCTCGACAAGCCGCTGACAAAGCCATATACTCTGCTTCACAGCTACTGAGAGCAACAGTCCTTTGCTTTTTGCTCTCCCAAGAGATGGTAGATCCAGATTTAGTAAAACAGATGCCAGTATAAGAACGTCTATCAATGCTATCACTAGCCCAGTCTGCATCGCATACCCCTCTAGTTCTGTTCTCTCTTTAGAATATCTTAAACAATAATGCTTTGTTTTTAACAAATATTTTAAAATTCTCTTAGCATAATTCCAGTAAACATGTGAATAACAATTATTAAATTGACTGAGATAACTGACTGGATAGGCAATGTCTGGTCGTGTCAAAACTGCCAGATACATCAAACTACCTATAAGTTTTTGATATGGCAAATGATCTTCACAAATATCGGATTTCTTAATATTTAATTTAGTCTCTATCGGAGTACTAACTGTATTACATTCAGATATGTTAAACCTTTTAATCAATTGCTCAATATATTGCTCCTGATCCACTGTAATTACATTTGCATGTTTATCAATATTAATTCTCATACCTAAATATTGCTTTACCTGACCTAAATTTTTAATCTCAAATTTTTGTTCCAAGGCTTGAATTAAAATATCAGTTTCTGACTTATCATTTGAAAATATTATGAAATCATCAACATAAATTCCAACAAAAGTTTTCTTACCATTACTATGATTTTTTATAAACACACAAGGTTCTAATTTACTTTTGCTAAATCCTCAATTATACAATGTTTCTTCGACTCTCTGATACCAGGCCAGTGCAGATTGTTTTAAACCATACACAGCCTTTTTTAACTTTAACACTTTACTGGAATCTTTAACAGGAAAACCTTCAGGTAAATGCATATACATACTTCCTTTTAAATATTCGTTAAGAAAAGCTGTTGTAACGTCTAAGTGAGTAATGCCCATATTGAACTGAACGCTTAATGCAAATAATAAGCGCAAGGTTGAATGTCTAATGACCGGCGAGAATTTCTCTTGGTAGTCCACACCAGCTTTCTGTGTATAACCTTTGGCCACTAACCTTGCCCGATACCTCACTTTACCATCGCAATCATATTTTCTTTTTAGGACCCACTTGCACTGCACTATACTAGCACTTTCTGGAGCATCAACAATCTCCCATAATTGGTTGTCTTCGAACGACTCCAGCTCCTCTGCCATTGCCTGCAGCCACTGCTGCTTCTCTGGACCACTGATAGGATCTTCATATGTCGGCTCGTCCTCTCCTGTGGATCTAGTACAAATATTAGCAACACCGTACCTTGAAGGCTTTTTCCTCTGTCTTTTCTCTTTTATTTCATCAACTAGTTGAGGGGCTTGTTGTGTATTATTGGATTGCGAATCATTTGTTTTTTCAGGTGTATTATTGATTTTTTGCAAGTCATTATTATATTCTCCACTCTCTGCATCCCGGAATTCTAAGTCACTAGAGCTTGATTCACTGTGATAATCTAATTTCACCACAGATTCAACAATTGAATCCCCCACTGAATCTGTGCTCTCTATAGAAACTGTAACTATTTCTTCTTTCTTTGGTTTTTCCTTAATCACAACATCTCTACTGGTTGAAATTTGTCTTTTGATTGTATCATAAATTCTATATCCTTTTACATTCTCACTGAAACCAACTAGTATATGTTTCTTTGATTTTTTATCCCATTTGGTTCTTTTTTCTTTTGGTATGTGAGCCATCACAGTGCTTCCAAATATACGAATATGTTCTAAGTTTGGTTTAATTCCAGTCCACGCTTCATATGGAGTCTTTTCAATGCCTGAGGCTACTGACCGGTTTTTTAAATAGACAGCTGTGTTCGCAGCTTCTGCCCAAAATGTTTTGTCCAAGCCAGCATCGAAAAGCAGACATCTTGCTCTCTCTACAATGGTTCTATTTGATCTCTCACTTAGCCCATTCTGTTCAGGCGTGTAAGGATTTGTTTTTTGATGTATGATGCCTTCTGATTTCAAATAATTATCAAAACCATTACTGCAATACTCCCAACCAGTATCCATTCTCAAGATTTTCATATTTTTATTATGGAAATTCTCCACCACGGACTTAAACTCTTTGAAATAGTGTAATACTTCATTTTTTGTTTTCAGAAAATAAATAAAGGTCATTCTGGTAGAGTCATCAATTAATAATAGAACATATCTTGCACCACCAATCGACTTGGTCTCCATTGGCCCACAAATATCAGAATGAACAATTTCTAGTACAGCTGTTGCTCGGGATCCAGTACTGAATGGCAATCTTGACTGTTTGCCTTCACAACATATCTCACAATCTGATTTGCTTATTGTGAACGTGTCAGGATAATCCAGCCCATTCACTAATCCGCAACGCTTCATTTTGTTCATATCATTGCTATTTATATGACCAAGACGCCTGTGCCACGTTTCCCCATTCACTATGGTAGATGACGATGATAATAAACAATTCTGTTTCAATTTGTAAACACCATTAGTTAAGTTCGCTTCAGCAACCAATTCGCCTTTATTGTTTTTAATTAAGCATTTATTCGTTTCAAAGACGACACTGTTTCCATTTTTTATTAACTCACTGACTGATAACAGATTTGTTGTGAGACTTGGCACACACAACACATTCTTTACTGTTATATCAAAATCGTAGTTTGTTGTTATTTCTACGTCGCCGGAACATAAAACAGACACCTTCATCTTATTTGCAATTATAATTTCAGGAAATGAAGATGAATACTGGGGATTTATCAACCAACTTTCATTCGCGGTCATGTGCGCACTCGCACCTGAATCAATGTAAAAATCAGTTCTACTGAATTCGCCGCCCAGAAATACGACACTAAAGGCATTACTTTGACTTTTGTTTTTGTCCCACCCTTTGGCCGATTTATCCTTTAATAATGGATACTGATTCCTATAATGACCAGTATTTTTACAATGGTAACAAGTAACTGTTTTTGTGTTCCTTGTTTTGTTTACATTTCTTCTGCCAGCCTTTAACGACGAATGCGAAATTGCGCTCTGTTTCACTCACATCAACTGATTCCATATCAAGTAATTTTGTTTTGATGGTGTCGGTAGTTATTTGAATGCCGGAATGTTCTACGGCCATAATCATAGGTATAAATCGCTCAGGTAAACCGGGTAGCAACAAAGAACCGATCCATTCGTCACTAATGGCAAATCCTGTTCCTCTTAAACGTTGAGACGTTTCCACTATTTGTGTCACATAATTCGTCAAATTTTCTCTGTTTTCTAACCTTATGGATATAAGATGACGAAGCAAACTCACTCTTTTCGAAAAACCTGAATCGTCGAACAAAGCACGCAGCTTTTCCCACAACTCTTTCGTAATCTTAGTCTCCTTTATGTGCACATATAAAGATGAGTAAATCGTCAAAATCAGCTTAGCTCGTGCTTTTATATCTGCCGCAGCCGCTGCCGCCTCGGTTCCTTCTTCTTTGATGAATTTGTCAGCGCCTTCCAAAACTAATAAATTTTCTACAGCGAACGCCCAATCCTCGAAATTTTCGCGCCCTTTCAGCTTTGGCACGTTTGTATGATAACTGGAATTCATTTTTCTGGCTGTCACGATATAAATACCACTATTAACATTACTTTTTATTATATTTTACTATTACTCGTAGCCCATAACCTTTTAAGAAAGAAAAACACACGTGGATGGATTTACAACGAATGACTTTAAATTTATTTCCAGGTTTTGACAAGTACATGAAAGGTTGCTAGATTTGATAACTACATCAATAGTTTTAATACAAATATTTAGCACTGGATGACGTTAGAATTTACATTTTGATATACGTTCCTAACTCTAGAAAATTTTAGTAAAAATGTAAGAAAAGAAAAATTTGTAGAAAAAAATATTTCGTTTATAGAATGGTGTGTTTGTCAGCAAAAACTCAACCAGGGCTCTCTACTCTACTTTTGTACCGCTATGTCCAGGATCAGAATGGCATGGAATGGCGTTTGAATTAGGATATCATAGATCATTTTTATTGGGCCAGTGCGCGCAAAAGGTGGTTTTGGCAATTCGAGGCCGTTACATTTTAAATATTGGTTACGGAAATACATAGTGGGTAAGGTTGTTTTAAAAATATGGAAGCTATCAAGAAGAGTACATTTTGCAATATCTCCTTGACCAAAAATATAAATTTTTATTCCTCAGCAGTCAATATCATATGTAGTGCCGTCGTGGGGGTATTACATACCCATCCAGCTATACAAAGTCCCGTTAGATTCTGTAAGTCATTCAACTTCTTTTTAGTGTTTTAATACTATTAAGTAGTTTTATATTCCACCGTTCAGCATTCCAAAAACACGTAACATAAAGTATTAGGAGCTTTTTGGAGGCCCAATGTGAAAGTCGTGTAGATGAATGCCCTTCGGCGCGATTTTTGCATGTTAGTTATATAAGGCAAGAGGGGCTTTCTTATCCCATTTCAACTACAATCACCGTCCACATGAGATATAATAGATTATTGATGCTTTAGAAGATGATATAGATTTGAGGAGATAACAGGAATCTTTGCACTTCTTTTTGAAGTGTACTAAGTCTGTCTTGTCTGAATTCACGCCCGCCTTGTTTGCTAACCTTTTCGCCTTATCACCTTCTTTGACCTATTTAAATATTATTTTTGAGTTCCTTCGAGTATATCATCTGTAAGCTATCAGTACTGGTGAAATTTCTTGTCATGCGATAAAATATCATACAAATTTCAGGAAGATATTAAAACAAAACCTAAGCTCCTTATGAAAAAACCTTACACTGAGGTTATTTGCCAGGTTTTTTTTTAGTTTTTGTCAACTAAAGGGTTTGTCAATAAGGGCGGGTAGATGTTTAAATGGAATGGAATAGCGTTTGCTGTGTGGCACGTAGTGCCGTCCTGCTGGAACCACATGTCGTCTAGGTCCATATGGTTCAATATGGGCCATAAGAAATTGGTTATTATCGTTGTGTAGCGCTCGCTGTTGACGGTCCAAGTACGGACCAATGACGCCGCCGGCCAAAAATCCACACCAAACGGTAACTTTTTGAGGATGCATTATCACCTGGTGAAAATCGTGTGGATTGGTGTCGTCCCATATACGGCAATTTTGTTTGTTAACACAGCCATTCATCCAAAAATGCGCCTCGTCACTAAAGATGATTTTTCGCACAAAACTGGGGTTCTCTTCCAAACGATTCGAAGCCCAGTCAGCGAACAAACGGCGTTGTCTATGGTCATCAACTTTGAGCTCCTGGGTCAGTTGGATCTTGTACGGGTGTAGGCCCAAGTCCCGATGCAAAATTCGCCAAGTTGAAGTCTGCGAAAGGCCAAATTCTTGTGCACGGCGAGGAATATACTGCCTCGGGTTCTGCTGTACACTTTCACGGACCGCGGCAATGTTCTTGGCTGCATTCCTTGCATTCCTTGAACGTACGGGTGTGGGCTGATTATTTACTGACCCGGTCGTCTCAAATTTGGCCACCAATCGTTGAAGAGTCCACTTTGAAGGGCCACCACGTCTACCGAAAAATGGGCGCAATGCGCGCAACGTTTGCGTTAATGAACACTCATTTTGATAATAAAGTTTTATCATTTGAACGTGCTGTTCAGTAGTGTAACTTGCCATGATGATTTGGCATAAACAACTGAATAATAAACAAAAGATTTGACAGATGTCACCAAAACAAAATGGCTGCCACAGGGCGCCAAAATCGACCCGCGCCAATTGAAAAACTCTTTATTTGCTGCATCACATCCGAAAGGCGTCCAGCGTAGGCAACTAGCCTTAATTTACAACACTCAAGAGTTCAGCGAATGATATTAATGCTTTGATCATCGTCCTGGATGCAAACATCTTTGTTATCAATCGGCACCACCTTGGTAGCGTTCGAGACGCCTCTACGACCTCTGCCGTACTAGGTTAGATTATAGTGGTAGCCTACTATGGCTCATACTCAGGCTCGTAGCCCATTGTGAAGGTGCATGGGAACTTGTCCCAATCTCTCCTAAAACCAAACTGAACTGATTGATATCTTGAAAATATTCCTGATTTCCACAGTGCGGATATCTCCATACTCATTGAAAAGGTGCCTGCTAAAAGTGGTAAAACTTCGTCTGGACAGAGCAGGATAGTGGCGCAGAAGGAGCAGAATCGTCTCTTCCTATCATTTCATATAGATAACTTTAGGAGAAATCATGTGTCTGCGCACCTAGTCTCTGATCTTGTCTGCCTGTTAGACGGTATCCTGCTATAAAATAAATGAGTGTGTTAAGGCTATGCTTGTTTTTTTGACTAAGCAGAGATCCTGTGTGTTTGGCACTTGGGTGTTGGCCACAAGTGTCCGGGAACTTTGCAGGTGAGCGCAAATTTTGCAAAAATAAATAGGCTTTATACACCTGTTGCATTGCCTATGTGCTCGTTGGGCAATTTAATACCGACCGTCGATAGTTCAGCTGCCCTACATGTTACAATGGCCAGAAGCCAGTAATACATCTGTGCGAAGTGACTCAGTCATCTCGCTGAAAGATGTGCGGCATTTCAGACTACTTTGCGATTAGCGATTGCTTTCTAAGGGGTTTATCGTGCCACGCTCTACAAGTTGTTCAGTTGTAGGCGTGTGAAAAAAGTAGTATCTATTCAATACTTCCTATGTGAATGCCGTACACTACAAAGAATGCCCTACAGAGTGCTGGGGAACTACTCATTTAAAAATCGGCACAGTGCAATTTAGTTGGAAAAGTTTATTTTCGGTCGGTATTACAATGTGCCTTTTGTGGCCACCAAATGAACTCTTATCTGAGCTAACGTAGGATGGATTAGATGACGACTAATTGACTTAGTAAACAGATAATGAGCCATGCCATAAGATCCCAAAGAAATTTTCAGACAGGATGACTCCCTTTGATCAGAAGTTAGAAAAGTTAGCTTGAGCAGCAGAGTTGAAACGATAAATGAACTCAGGCAGCATCTAAACTGATGTACTCGTATGTCAGGTACATCTATAAGTCGTCCTTTCACTATTCGCATTGTCAATTCTGATTTTTCTAAGTGAGCTTGAAAGCTAAGCCAACGGGCCATGACGTGATTAAAGTAACGCCCGTCGGTCTCCTGCGTCAAACCTGCACAAAGTCATATGGCATTTGTCTTATTCAAACTGCATCCAGCAGTAAAGTAAATAGGCCTGTAGTTAAAAATAAATCCTCCCATTTCCTCATTTTTCAAAGTCAGGCTAGAGGTATTATTTCTTATTTCAACGTTACTAGTATTGCCATTTACAGGCCATCATTTATCAATAATAATGGTTACTATTTTCCTATAAGGTTCTGCATTAATCAAAAATATATTCTACGAGTATATATAGTTTTTGTACCAAAAGACGTTGAGTTTTGCTTAAAACACAGATCACAAATTCTTAAGAATATAAGCACCCACATACAAACATACACGAGTATACTTATAAGTATTTAGATAACTCTTCATAGCCAGCATAGACGCACGTCTTGAATGCATTTCGTCAACGCTTAAAAAAATCTATTCAGATAAAAAGTTCAGCACAAGCAGACAACTGTTGATAACAGCAGCTAAGAAGCTGAGGTCAGATCTCTGTTTGCATATAAAAGCCACTACCAAACGCATCTTCAGTCATACTCTGACGGTGACCTGAGCATTGGTGTGCAACAGTGGCATATATTTTCGGAAAAGTGAAATACTTTTAATTCCATTAATTTTTTTTGTGATAACATAAAAGAAAAAAATAGTGATGCGTTTCGCCGCCATTTGGCTATTGGCGGCTACGGCCGGTTTAACAGTTTTAGGACTGAGTGAAGCGAATATTCTTGGTGGGCAGCAAATAAGTGAGTGCAATGGATAAGTGAATTGTGAATTAGTTGCTTGACCAATTGATGCTGCAAATGGCATTAAATTTCCTTTATATAGGATATACTTATATAATACATAAGAGTAGCAATCTAGCTAAGGTGGATAAAAAAGTGGAGACAAATCACCAATGAAGGCTTGCTAGGTGCGAGTGCAAATGCATTAGAATGCTTCACAATTATGGTCTCAAAATAAGATGAAAAAAAGTACGGGATTTTGTGTTACTAGTCCCACCTGGCGTAAGAGATAACATTTCCCTTTCATAACACCGCGTTACACACATTCTGTCCTTTGAACCAAATATACTTTTTCGGAAAGGGGATAAAAAATAAAAATACACGTGTATCGGCGATTTTCATAACTGTAAACGAGCAATTCTTGTATGCATATCTGTATAGCCACACGATCTCAGGATTAGCCTAACGGATTTGAATGAAATTGGGCACACAGATAGTGTATCACATTTCTAGACTTTTCTCCTAGGTGTTGCCACTGACAATGTTTCTCAGGGTTGCCACTTGTTCGAAATTAAAAAAAAAAAATTGCATGAGATATGCCGATGTGGGTATCAAAAGAAAGGTATTTAACTCCGCATTACAATAGAGATATAAAACCCCGAATTTTTTTATTAATTTTATTATATTAAAATTAAAAATGGTTACATTAAAAATTTTAATGCTTTTAAAGAAACTTAGGCCTTTTATTTTTGCGTTTGTAAGCATTTGTGTCATTTGTTATTTTAAAATCAACCGCCACTATATTCCACTGCTTAAAGCGTGATGCAAAGAGTTCGGCTGTTCTCTTTGACAAATTTCCTTCTCGTACAAGGTCATTGAAGTCGGCTTGAGTTACTAAATGCGGCACTGCAGTCCCAAGTTCACTGGGTTTTGGTACAAATTCCGATACTTCTGGTTCCCCGCATCTCGCATTCGATGCAAGAAATGTTGATAGCATTGTTGGTGCTACCGTTGGTTCTCCATCCCTTAATTCGGGAACATCATCAAAAATCTTCATTGAAGCCGCTATACGTTCTTCTGGTGAGTACAGAACCGCTGGAATAACCGATTCTACATTAGCGTAGCGAATTTTGTTGCGGCGAAAGTATTGGTACCCTTTAGTTTGAGTAAAAGTTACGCAAAAGTAGCACAGTTCACTGCAGTGCTCCGTACGTGGTAGCCAAATTGTTGGTACAGAGTACTTTATTGTTGACCTTCCATTAGTACACTTGCATAAATTTCTATAGCAATAGTCGCACACGACTTCCGGAGTATACCACAAGTAAGGAACATAAGCAGTCTTGAATATTTTCTGAAACGAATTAACCACTGTTTTCGTAATATTTTTAAAATTTTTACTTGGTGCGAATAAGCCACAAACGTAACAAAAGTTATTTCGAGTCGGGCACTGCATTTTTCGTAAGATGAAATATACAGAAAGACGTTTTCGCGCAACAGAACTTAAAACAATTGTCAAAGTATACGTCTCCTAGTAGCGCAACTGTCAGATGATCGGAACTTCCGGAACTGTAACAAACACACAAACGGCACAGAGTGTGTTGTATGAAACAATAAATTAAAGGTTAATAAGTTGCTTAAAAATTTGGCGTCCCTTCAAGTTATGCCGAAAATTTAGAAAAAAATTTTTTTTTAGAAAAAAAAAATTCAAGAAAATCTGAGAATTGATAAAAAAATTTTTTTTTAATTTCACATAATAAAAACATTTCCACGAGTCTGCCTGCAGAAATTCAGCGCGATTGGATCACGTCTTTTGTTTTGTTTTTAATAATTTTCTGATTAAAAAATATTCCGATGTATATAAAAATAATTTCATTTTTAATATTGGAATCTTTTTACTATTTGTTATTTCTTTAATATTATTGTTTTTTTTTTTTGTTTTTTTTTTCTTAAAAAATATTCCGATTTGCATATAAAAATTGAAGCTTTTAATTTCTTACTGTGTTTTATTTTGATTTTAATATTTAACTTTTTCTGTATTTAATTTGTTTTCTTATAATTTTCTGATTAAAACATATTCCGATTTATATAAAAATTATTTCATTTGTAATATTGGAATATTTTTACTATTTGATATTTCTTTAATATTATTGTTTTTTTTTTTTTGTTTTGTTACAGACATTTTTTTATTAAAAAATATTCCGATTTGCATATAAAAATTTTAGCTTTTAATTTCGTAGTATTTTTTATTTTGATTTTAATTTTTAACAGTTTTAAGATTTAATTTGTTTTTTTTTTGCAATAATTTTCTGATTAAAAAATATTCCGATTTATATAAAAATAATATTAAACTTTTTTAATACTTAACTTTTTTTAATATTTGATTTGCTGTATTGATATTAGATTCAATATTTAAGATATTTCAATATTGGAATTTTTTTAATATTTAATTTTCTTATTAAAACATATTCCGATTTATTCATACGTATTTAAATTTTGAAATTCGTAATTTTTTAGTTTTTTTTTTTAATTTGTCTTCTTTTCTCAATCAATGCCATTTTTATTAGAAAATATTGCAACTTAAATGCAAAGGTACGATTTTTAATTTTTAATTTTTAACCTTTGTTTTTTGTTTTTTAATAACTTTCTGTTTAAAAAATTTTCCGATTTAAATATAAATATTTTCATTTTAAATATTTGAATTTTTTTACCATTTGATTTTTATATTGGTTTTTTTTTGTTACAGAAATTAAAAGATATTCCGACTTGAATATAAAAATTTAAGTGTTTAACTTTTAATATTTTTTAATTTGATCTCTTTCTGATAAAAAAATATTCAGATTTAAATATAAATATTTTCATATTAAATATTTGGATTTGTTTAGCATTTCATTTTTTATAGTGGTTTTTTTTTGTTACAGAATATTTTTTATTAAAATTTAAGTGTTTTATTTTTTAAAATTTTTTAATTTGATTTTTTTCTCAAACTACACATTTTTTTTATTAAAAAAATTGCGATTT
Source organism: Anastrepha fraterculus (assembly GCA_037575425.1). Classification (NCBI taxonomy): domain Eukaryota; kingdom Metazoa; phylum Arthropoda; class Insecta; order Diptera; family Tephritidae; genus Anastrepha; species Anastrepha fraterculus. Next base: position 79,227 of record JAYXIM010024879.1, on the reverse strand, counting down.
AAATATAAAAATTTACTTTTTTAATAATTTACTTTTTCAATATTTAACTCTTTTTAAAATTTGATTTTCTTTTTTCAACAAAGGAATTTTCTTATTAAAAAATACTCCAGTTTTAATTTAAATAAATAAATTTTTTAAATTTTAATTTAAAAAGTTAAAAAAATGCTGTATTTAAAAAGTGTATTTGATTTGCTTTTATTATTTAAATTTTTTTATTAAAATAAAATTTTTTCTCGCACAAAAAAAAACAAAAAACCAAAATAAAACCACTTTAATATTTGTATTTACTTTTTTTATTCAGTGAACAAAGCCACTCAAATTGCTGGCAACAACAATGCAGTGACCAGTTTATTAAATGTCGATCCGCAAGCGAACGTGGGCGCCAATGTCTTGAATGCGATTTCTCAAACATCTGGTGGTGCTGCAAATAATATTGGAGGCCAGCAAACGCGTAAGTAAAAAACCGCTTACTCAACTAGATACTCTACTAGTTATTCACTGTGAATTAAGAGATAAACTTCAAACTGCAAATGAGTACTAACTCTTTGAGTTTAACATTGAGTTTCATCTATTTTTGTGTACTGATGCATAACCAATTTTGTCCTTTAAGAATCTGCTGGTACTCGCATTGTTGGTCAAGGTAATACTGTCACGAATCTCCTAAATGTTAGTCCTCAAGCAAATGTTGGCGTGAATCTCTTAAATTCTATCTCGCAACAAACCTCTGGAACAGCTGGCGGTGGCAATAGTGGTGGAGCATTTAATGAAATTAGCAGCCCCATCGAACAAGAAGCAGTTTATACATCCAGTGGTGCTGCATATACATCCAGTGGTGCTGCGTACACATCCAATGGTGCTGCATCTACATCCAGCGGTGTTGCATCTACATCCAGTGGTGCAGCATCTAGCCCCGGTACAGCAGCTAGCAGCCAAAGTGGCAGTGTTCAAAGTAAAAATAAAAGCTGAGATTCCTTAAGAACTAAATGTAATATGAAACCTTTCCGAATTGAAATTTTCTAGCACAAACTCTGACGGATCAATCACCGGTTGATCCACGCGCGAATTTTTGTAGACAATACTTGAACTTGATACGTCGTGCAGCGATTGTTAACACTGGCAGTGCGACAGGAAATAATCTTGGTGGCACCCAAACTCGTAAGTAAAAGAAAGACAGAAAAATCTAGCAGAATCCTATTGCAACTTTCTTAACGTATTTGAAATATTTCAGTAAACAGAGGTGCCAATATTGTAGGAGATGGAAATAGTGTTACGAGTCTTATTAATGCCGATCCCCAAGTGAATGTTGGCCTCAATTTGCTCAATTCAATCACACAAACGGCTTCTGGCGCAACTGGTTCTGGAGGTGGATTAGCAGGTGGTTCCTTGGGAAGCGTGGGTGGTGCGACTAATAACATCGGTGGCAAGCAAAGTAGTCAGTATTCAATGATTCCTGATAATATATGCGGCAGGCAAACAACTCATTCTGACTTTTTCTTTCAGTGGATAAAAGCACCAACATTAGGGGTAGTGGCAATCAAGTCTTCAGTTTGTTAAATTTGGATCCTCAGATAAACGCAGATGTAAACGCTTTGAACTTTATTAGACAAGAATCAGTTTCTGCGGCTCAAACTCGTAAGTTAATATAGAAATAATTCTTGTAGATTAGTAAACAACTCGTAGTTCGAATTGTAAGAATTTTTTTGCTTCTACTGCAATTTTATATTGAAACCTCTCTGACTTGGAACTTTCCAGAAAGAACTTTAGCACTTATTGGCAATGATCCGCAAGCGATTTCTTGCATACAATACTTAAACTCGATCCGTCGTGTGGTGCCCACTACACCTGGTGGAGCATCAAGAAATAATATTGGTGGCAGCCAAGCTCGTAAGTAAAAGAAAAAAGTAATAAATAGAAGAACTTGGTTGCAACTTTCGTAATGTCTTTGAAATATTTCAGAAAATACTGGTGCCCCAACCAACCTCGGCAGTGCAGCAGGAAATAATCTTGGTGGCACACAAACTCGTAAGTAAAATAAAAACAGAAAAATCTAACAAAAACCTGTTGCAACTTTTGTAATGTATTTGAAATATTTCAGTAAATAGAGGTGCTAATATTGTAGGAGATGGAAATAGTGCTACGAGCCTTATCAATGTCGATCCCCAAGTGAATGTTAGCCTCAATTTGCTCAACTCAATCACACAAACGGCTTCTGGCGCAACTGGTGCTGGAGCAGCAGACAGTGAAAGCGGTGGATTATTAGGTGGTCCACTGGGAGGGTTGAGTGGAGCGACTAATAGCATCGGTGGCAAGCAAACCAGTTAGTATTCAATGCTTCCTGAATACGTCGGGCTGGCAAACAACTCATTCTGACTTTTTATTTTAGTGAACGAAGGCACCAGTATTACCGGTAGTGGCAATCGAGTTTTCAGTTTGTTAAATTTGGATCCTCAGATAAACGCGGATGTAAACGCTTTGAACTCTATTAGACAACAATTAGTTTCTGCGGCTCAAACTCGTAAGTTAATATAGAAATAATTCTAAAAGAGTTGTTAGAGTTTTTTGCTTCTACTGCAATTTTATATTGAAATCTCTCTGATTTGAAAATTTCCAGAAGAAACTTCAGCACTTATCGCCAATGATCTGCAAGCGATTGCTTGCACACAATACTTAAACTCGTTTCGTTGTGTGGTGCCTACTAGCACTGGCGGAGCAACAAGAAGTTCTGGTGGCAGTCAAGCTCGTAAGTAAAAGGAAAAAGGAATAAGTTAGAAGAACTTTGTTGCTACTTTTGTAATGTCTTTGAAATATTTCAGAAAATACTGGGGCCGCTACTAACCTCGGCAGTGCAGCAGGAAATATTCTTGGTGGCACCCAAGTTCGTAAGTAAAAGAAAGACAGAAAAATCTACCAGAAACCTGTTGTAACTTTTGTAATATATTTGAAATATTTCAGTAAATAGAGGCGCTAATATTGTAGGAGATGGAAATAGTGTTACGGGTCTTATTAATGCCGATCCACAAGTGAATGTTGGCCTCAATTTGCTCAATTCAATCACACAAACGGCTTCTGGCGCAACTGGTTCTGGAGGTGGATTAGCAGGTGGTTCCTTGGGAAGCGTGGGTGGTGCGACTAGTAACATCGGTGGCAAGCAAAGTAGTCAGTATTCAATGATTCCTGATAATATATCCGGCAGGCAAACAACTTATTCTGACTTTTTCTTTCAGTGGATAAAAGCACCAACATTAGGGGTAGTAGCAATCAAGTCTTCAGTTTGTTAAATTTGGATCCTCAGATAAACGCAGATGTAAACGCTTTGAACTCTATCAGACAAGAATCAGTTTCTGCGGCTCAAACTCGTAAGTTAAAATAGAAATAATTCTAAAAGAGTTGTTAGAGTTTTTTGCTTCTACTGCAATTTTATATTGAAACCTCTCTGATTTGCAACTTTTGTAATGTCTTTGAAATATTTCAGAAAATACTGGTGCCCCTACTAACCTCGGCAGTGCGGCAGGAAATAATCTTGGTGGCACCCAAACTCGTAAGTAAAATAAAGATAGAAAAATCTAGCTAAAACCTGTTGCAACTTTTGTAATGTATTTGAAATATTTCAGTAAATAGAGGTGCCAGTATTGTAGGAGATAGAAATAGTGTTACGAGTCTTATCAATGCCGATCCACAAGTAAATGTTGGCCTCAATTTGCTCAACTCAATATCACAAACGGCTTCTGGCGCAACTGGTGCTGGAGCAACTAATAGCATCGGTGGCAAGCAAACCAGTTAGTATTCAATGCTTTCTGAATACGTCGGGCTGGCAAACAACTCATTCTGACTTTTTATTTTAGTGAACAAAGGCACCAGTATTACCGGTGGTGGCAATCGAGTCTTCAGTTTGTTAAATTTGGATCCTCAGATAAACGCGGATGTAAATGCTTTGAACTCTATTAGACAAGAATCAGTTTCTGCGGCTCAAACTCGTAAGTTAATATAGAAATAATTCTAGTAGATTAGTAAAAAACTTGCAGTTCGAATTGTTAGAGTATTTTGCTTCTACTGCAATTTTATATTGAAACCTCTCTGATTTGCAACTTTTGTAATGTCTTTGAAATATTTCAGAAAATACTGGTGCCCCTACTAACCTCGGCAGGGCGGCAGGAAATAATCTTGGTGGCACCCAAGTTCGTAAGTAAAAGAAAGACAGAAAAATCTAGCAGAAACCTGTTGTAACATTTGTAATGTATTTGAAATATTTCAGTAAATAGAGGCGCTAATATTGTAGGAGATAGAAATAGTGTTACGAGTCTTATCAATGCCGATCCCCAAGTGAATGTTGGCCTCAATTTGCTCAACTCAATAACACAAACGGCTTCTGGCGCAACTGGTGCTGGAACAGCAGGCAGTGAAAGCGGTGGAGTATTAGGTAATCCACTGGGAGGGTTGAGTGGAGCGACTAATAGCATCGGTGGCAAGCAAACCAGTTAGTATTCAATGCTTTCTGAATACGTCGGGCTGGCAAACAACTCATTCTGACTTTTTATTTTAGTGAACAAAGGCACCAGTATTACCGGTAGTAGCAATCGAGTCTTCAGCTTGTTAAATTTGGATCCTCAGATAAATGCAGATGTGAATGCTTTGAATTCTATCATACAGGAAGTAGTATCTACATCCAGAGGTGCTGCATCTTCTTCGGGTAGAACAGCTAGCAGCAGAAATGGCGGTGCTCAAACTCGTGAGTAAATAGAAAAACAGGATGTAACATGAAATCTCTCTGACCTGAAATTTTCCAGAACAAGCTCTAACGTCTCTCACTACGGATGATCCGCGCGCGAATTTTTGTACACAATACTTGAACTCGATACTTCGTGCAGCGCCTGCTAGCACTGGCAGTGCGGCAGGAAATAATCTTGGTGGCAGTCAAGTTCGTAAGTAAAAGAGCGACAGAAAAATCGAGGGGAATCCCATTGCAACTTTCTTAATGTATTTGAAATATTTCAGTAAATAGAGGCGCTAATATTGTAGGAGATGGAAATAGTGTTACAAGTCTTATTAATGCCGATCCACAAGTGAATGTTGGCCTCAATTTGCTCAATTCAATAACACAAACGGCTTCTGGCGCAACTGGTTCCTTGGCAGGCGTGGGTGGTGCGACTAATAACATCGGTGGAAAGCAAACAAGTCAGTATTCAATGATTGCTGATTTTATCTGGCAGGCAAACAATTCATTCTGACTCCTTCTTTCAGTGGATAAGGGCTCCAGTATTAGAGGCAGTGGCAATACAGTCTTCAGCTTATTAAATGTGGATCCTCAGATAAACGCAGATGTAAACGCTTTGAACTCTATTAGACAAGAATCAGTTTCTGCGGCTGAAACTCGTAAGTTAATATAGAAATATTTCTCGTAGATAAGTACAAAACTCGTAGCTCGAATTGTTAGAGTTTTTTTGCTTCTACTGCAATTTTATATTGAAACCTCTCTGATTTGAAATTTTCCTGAACGAACTTCAGAACTTATCGCCAATAATCTACTAGCGATTGTTTGCACAGAATACTTAAACTCGATCAGTCGTGTGGAGCCTACTACCACTGGTGGAGCGGGACGAAATAATATTGGAGGTTCTCAAACTGGTAAGTAAAAAGATATCTATGATATCTATATCTATCTAATAAAATAAATATTATCAAATTAATATGTTGCCGCTCTTGTAATGCGTTTGAAATATTTCAGTAAACAGAGGTGGCATTATTGTAGGAGATGGAAATGGTGTTACGAGTCTTATAAATATTGCCTTCTAAAACAAATTTATGTATATTGGATACTGCTCACTTAAAATGAAGACTATTTTTGAAGAGTGTAGCTGGTATGGAAGGAAGAGCTTCCGCGACTATCTCAAATCCCATTTGTGTTCAGACGTACCTTATATGGCAAGCCGGAATCTAGCTGAGTTTATTCGAAGCTGTTCTTTTCTAGCCAAGGAAACCGTCACACATTTCATGTTTAAAGAATTTGCGTCAAAAATGCTCTGTGCTGTCTAGCTGGAGGAGAAGTTTAGCATATATTGATTCATACCGAACTTAATGCTTGCATGACTGCCTTCCTTTTGGCATGAACTCAAAATTCTTTAAATAAAACTATACTGGGGAATAGGAATAGGCCTTTCACTGCTTTCGAGAGGTTGCTATATCCAACTCAGGAACTTTAAATTTATGGTTGATGGGAAATCGCTGAAATATTACCTTCCATCCAACTGTGATCCTTTTGTCTATCGCAGCTATTCGAGCTGCGCTGTTAATTGACTTATGTTAGGATAGGTTGAACTGGTTGGCTTGATGTTTGGCTACAGTTGGCCATGTATAAACCAGTTTGGGGCATAGCGAGACCAGATGGAGCTCAGTAGTTATGCGTTTGGAAAGACGGGTGGACTCTTGGTGCCTGTTTCTATTGGGAATTTAAGGAACCATTTCCAAATGACTGCTGAGATATCTTGCCATCCATAAAACTGTGGTGGTCCCAACTATTTTAAGCGTGTTTCAAATAGCGCTTAACTGACTTGGCTGAAATATATTTCAAGTGCCGGCATTAAAATATATTTGGCATTTCTTATACCCAACTCTAAGTAGGTTTCCATGCACTCCGGGCTCTTTGGACTGTAATGCCAAAGCTAAAAAGCTAAAAAGGTTCAAGATAAAATGGTCTTGGCTCTTCAGGTCTATGATATGTAAGACGGCGCATTATTAATCCTATCGCCAGCGTTGCTTGATGCTTTACTTGAATCAAAGCCCGATAGGAATGATAATCAGGCAGATCCGTACGTCATGCGATCAGCGTCTCCCGTGTCGGTTGAAAGGGAAAAGGCAAATATTTAGTTTCTGCTTCTTCTCCATTAAATAAATGCAAGAGCTTACTTAGGATCTGAGTTTCTTCACTACCCAAAATTTACACCCCTATTCAGATCTGCCTCATTCTTCACTTTAAATTAACGAAACTCAATTCCCTAAGAACTTGTACGGATCATTGACAACTTTTCGCTAATTCTTTTTATATTTTTAATTCTTTTTTACATTTTTGTATTGACCCATAAAATATGGCTAATGTTTCTTTACCCTTTGTTTTTATAGAAAACAGCGGTACTAATATTGAAGGTTCAAGCAATCAGGGGCCTGGTGATGATGATTTGGAATGTGATAATAATATTGGCGGCCAACAGCAGCGTAAGTATCGTCGCATTTTTTGCGGTTTCATAGAAAATAAAATGCAAATGTTTTTTTTTATTAATTAAAAAAAACCTAATTTTATTGTTTTCATTTTTTTAGGTAATTCCGGTACGGACATTGTTGGCAATAATAATGAAGTAATCACTGGCGCCGATATAAGTCCTCAAATCAATGCAGATCTTAATATTCTGAATAGTGTGAGGCAACAAGTTCGTTGTAGACCGAAAGCGTCAACACTTTATCCAACATTACCGCCCACACTTCCTCCGACATTACCGCCCACACTTCCTCCAACACTGCCTCCCACACTTCCTCCGACATTACCGCCCACTCTTCCTCCAACACTACCGCCCACTCTTCCTCCCACACTACCGCCCACTCTTCCTCCAACACTACCGCCCAGACCTCCTCCGACATTACCGCCCACACTACCTCCAACATTGCCCCCAACGCTTCCTCCAACGGTACCTCCCACACTTCCTCCGACATTACCTCCCACGCCTCCTCCGACATTACCGCCCACACTTCCTCCAACATTGCCACCCCCGCGCCCTCCGACATTACCGCCCACACTTCCTCCAACAATTCCACCTTATGTACCTCCATTCCCACCACATGTTCCTTATAACTATCCACCAGTCGCACCCGCACATTACTATACGCCATCATCTGCACCATCAGCACAGACCAATTGCTTTGAAATAACCGATTATGATTTAGCTGGGAATAAGGAAAAAATCCGTATAGTGTGTGTTCCTCGTCCCTCAGATCCGGGTTCACAAATAGTTTTGCCAACTGTATATCCGCCAGCACCAATGAGACGTTGCTATCGCCGTCGTTGCAATCATCAAAACAAATCATCGGATACTAATTGCTGTGTTTCAAATCAGTCTGACGAAAATGTACCTGCTCCTGTGGACTCTTCCTCTGGAGAAACGGATTCAGAAAACTATGGGCAAGTGGAGTCACCATCCCGTTTAAGATACGATGACTATTATCATTAATATTTTTTATACCTGACAAGTAAACAACATTGAAAATAAATGGAATTCTTTCTCACAAATTCCGATTTATTAATTTCGTTTAACTTTTTAAATCTTGCAGCAGAATCGGCAGTCTTTGAGCCAACTAATTTAAAAAATCTTAAATTTTAGCAAATCTAGTCTAAGTCTTAGTTTAAAGGTAAAACGATTCAGCTTTGGTAGTTTGGTGACAATAGATAGCATTCAGTCGACCCCTCAGAGCGACAGTTTTTGAGTTCACTTACAAAAAGCCGTGGACAAACCTTTGAGAGCATTCCTGCTCTAAAAGTGTTTCTCATAAATATCAGATGTCCGTGTCATAAAACTGTACATAAATTCATAGAAAAATATCGCGACATGCACCACAATTTGGGAAGAGGTCGATTTAAAAAGCTGCCAAAGATATACCTATAGACATGTCTGACATCCTACCTTAGGTAGGTAAAAACGAGAATGTAAAAAAGAAAAGAATGCTATGAAACTTCAACCCTCCTTTTAAAAAAAGGCACATTCCAATCTCTTTACGGGAGGAATGCCTAGTGGACCAATATGCGTTCATTCGCCATTCGGTTCTCACTCCTGATCTCGGAGAGTACTGCCCACCAATTCGGCATGCAAGAGCCATAGAGCAGCATTTCTCGTTCTTTGCGTCATGCTGCAGCGCGGCAAAGAATTGCGGTGTTCGGGATCCCGGTTTTTTAAATGTCGAGAATTTGGGGTTTATTCTGAAAGAAAATTCACTTTGCCCTGTGTTGATGAATCTTTCGCATTGGCTGCTTTGCCCTTTTCAGCTGTTTGAGCGAGTTATGCCTATTAAATAAATAATACGTAATCCTTAAGCTCAAGCCATTTGTACTGCTCTTCTTACACCACCTGCTAATTACGACATCGGTCTAACCGAAATTCTTCAGCTTCAACAGAAATTATTTTAAAAATGAGATCTATTGAATTCTTATAATTTTTTATAAATGTATCTTCCAAGAGGAGGCAATGGTCCACCAAGGACTTTAATGCCAAGATGAAGGGGATGTTCTAAGACGAATCCTGAAGTTCTGGGATTACATAAAAGGTATCCCGAGATTAAATTAAAAGTATCCCAGCTTTGAAAGTATCCCGCGATTATTATAGAAGTATGTCGAAATTTTGGGATCAACAATAATACTGATTGCACAACAGCCAATAGCCTCTAGAGTTTCCGGCGTACCTACAGCGCATAATAAGGAATTGCTTACGCGACCGCAAACTCGTCGGATCAAGTCAACCCCAGACGTCACATCCGGAGCGTCACAAGTATCGATTATCGGCCTCGACTCGTTTCCGATAGAACTTTTCTAATCAGATACGCAGTCGATATCGCCGCATTTATCACAGCACGAAAACTTTAAGAAGCCCGATAGGGACACAAACTTAGCTAGATTCACGTGATCTCAAATTAGCCACAGAGAAAACGGAGCTCAAATACGCTAGTAGAAAAAAAACAGTGCCAGCTGTTCAAGTGATAAGCGGTTCAATATCGACAGATGAAAATCTTGTAGGCATTAAATAATGAGAGGGTGGAAGTGTAAGCAAATTTGCAGCGAGCAAAAAAATGAGGAAATAATAAGGCTGTGCCAAGACCGCTGGAGAAACACGCGGCAGATGGACGCTCAGCCAAATAAAATACGACCCTACATAGTACAGCAAGAACTTCAGTGAAGAAAATTTTTATGCAATCCAATTGCTTTCGGGATACACGTATTTCGAGAAATACCTGCTCAAAATAGGGAAGTTCGAATACTCCACATGCATGTACGGGGATGTGACCGAGGATCATGCCGAACGCACCTTTTTCCAATGCATGAGTTAGGAATAGAGGTGGGAAACTATCGATGGCACTATCGACACTATCGATGGTTGAGCACTATCGAGTCGACTCACTATCGATGGTCATGCAGTACCGATAGTGTATCGATAGTGCCTCGATAGTGTCACCAATAGTTGTGAAATAAATTCCGCGTTTTGAAAAAGTGGCGTCGCTTGGCTGGTGAAAAATTTTCTTGCTTTCAATTACAAAACAAAAACATAATTTTAAAGAAATGGATCGCTTTCTCCAAATGGGTAATAAAAATAAGAGTAGTTGAAGCAATTTCAAAGCAACTATTAATATGTGTGTTTTATAATAGGCAAACGCCGCAATTCGAAAGAAACATGCGATTGCAGCTCATCGGAATCGGAAAAGAGCTCTGCGGCTACAACATCTAGCCATAAATTGAAAAAGAAAACAAAAATATCTGATGTGTGGAATTACTTTAAAAGATCAGATGATAAAAAATTTGCGAAGTGCTTAAATTGTGAAAAGGAGTACAAGACAAGCGGAAATACGTCCAACTTGCGGGATCACCTGAAACGGTTTCATCCTAGTTTAAGGGACGATGAAAGGAACTCCGCTAATTATGGAGATCAGGGCGACAGCATATTATCCACCAGCAGCAGCTGCCGATCAAGTATGAGATCTTTAGATTCATACATTAAAAACTCTGTCCTGTACGATTCCAACTCATCGCGAAAAAAAATTATTGATAAAACTTTAGCGGAGATGGTTGCCTTGGACGTACAACCGTATAGCATAGTAGAGGATCGTGGATTCATCAAGTACAGCAAAATTATGGATGCCAGGTACAAGCTGCCAAGTCGCCGTCATTTACAAAGTGTGCTGATGATGGATTTATTTAAAAAAACTTCGGCAAAGCTTTCAACCATTCTAGAAGAAGTTTCTAGTGTTGCTGTTACGTGTGACATATGGTCGTCACGTGCCAACATAAGTTTTTTAACAGTGACTAGCCACTTTATTCATGAGTTCACTCTTAAAACAGCTTCATTGGCAACAAGAAAGCTATTGGATGCCACGAACCATTCAGCTCAAAATATTGCGAATACTTTGCAAGAAGTTTTAAATTCTTGGGGTTTGTTTGACAAAACTGAGTGTATTGTCACGGACAATGCCAGCTCCATGATCAAAGCTTGCGAGCTGTTAAAGATTCGTAACATTCCCTGCTTTGCTCACACGTTAAATTTGGTTGTTCAAGACGGTCTAAATTTCGACGATGACGAAAAAACAATGGCAATAATTTCAAAATGTAAAGCAATTAAAAAATTTTTCAAAAAAAGCACTATTGCTAATGAAAAGTTTAAGATGGCGCAAGAAAAGTTTGGGTATTCACTTTTACAAGAAACTCCAACTAGATGAAATAGTTTCTTTTATATGATTCAACGAATACTGGCGACCCATGATGAAATTGCAGTAGTACTATTGTCTACATCCAATGCACCACTCCCATTTCAAGCGGAGGAAATTGATGTTTTGAAGGACATGAAAAAAATTCTTACAGTATTTGAAGAAGTTAGCAAAAGAATATCTGGTGGGAAATATGCTACGATTTCGCTTATAATTCCCTTGACAGATGTACTTATTCGTAAAACGCATACTATTTCTTCGGATGTGCACACTGAAGTTGGACAAAAAATGGTCACTGTTTTATTAGATTCAATCGTAAAACGTTTATCGCCATATGAAAAAAAAACTGCGACGAGAATGGCGACAATTTTAGATCCCCGATTTAAAAAGATTGGGTTTCAACATATGTCAAATGCCGAACAAGCTGCACATTGTTTCGAAAACGAGTTGACGGCTTTAATGAACAAAGATAGTTCAAATGACACAAATGTGGAACCCATCTCAACAAATAAGGACCCGCTTTTCGACTACATTGGGAACAAAGCCCGTTCCATGGCTAGAAACACGCGATCGGATGCTATCATTGCGAAGAGGCAGTATTTGGAAAGGCCCTTAAGCCAACAAGATGTTGATCCCTTATTATGGATGAAAGTAAATTATAAAATTTTAAATATCAATATCCAAAAATTAATTTGTTCTCATTAATATTTTCCTTAGGTTAACCAGACGGACTTTCCTGCAATAAAAACGTTGATGTGAAAATACTTTTGCATTCCGGCCACTTCTGTCCAGTCAGAGCGGGTATTCAGCAAGGCAGGGCAAATAGTATCAGACCGCAGAACACGTCTAAAGGAGGAGAATGTGAACATTTTGTTATTTTTAAACCAAAATCTTTGGCTTACTTCCTCGGAAACCACCGAATAAGCGACGTAAAACATATATATGTACATATAAATAATTAAAAACATTAAACTATGTTTTTGAAAAATAAATTTTAGTTGTTTTATGTAGGTCACTATCGAGGCACTATCGATGGCACTATCGAGGCACTATCGATGGTTTGGTAAAAAACTATCGCCGCTATCGATGGTGCCGACTATCGATAGTTTCCCACCTCTAGTTAGGAACAAGAACGTTGAACGCTGGAGAATGCGGAAAATATAATCGAAAAGATGCTAAGCAGCGAGGAAATGTGGGAAATCCTCAATAGTTTAGCTGCAGAAATTTTCCGAATGAATAAACGGGATGTGGACGCAGGGCACAAGCATATACCTTGTAATGAGGAAGATGGAACGCCAAACGAGGGCTTTGATGATGCATTGGAAACCTCCTCATCCGCAAAAAAAGAAAAATGAAACTTACCTATAGAACAGTGATCCTCCCAATAAGGGCAAGAATGCTTACACCAAGCCACTAAGTTCGCTCTATTAATAAATGGTACATGGACCGCATCACGTTTCATCAGCTCGCACGAAGGACGGCACTTAGAGTTGCTTTAGCCTACTGCACTGTCTCTGGCACTGCAGTCTATGTGGTCAGCGGAGATATACCCGGCGACCTCATGGCACGGGAACGAAGTGATACTTGGGACTCCAAGAAAAAACACGTCATCACTAGCATCGCGGAACGGAGATGCCAAACCATGCTGAGGTGGCAAAGCCGATGGGACATGGAACCGAGTGGCATATGGGCGGCGAAACTTATTCCATTAATTGTTAAATGGATGCAAGGGACCTCGGGAAGTGAACTACTTCTTGACTCAGTTCTTCTCGGGCCACGGATACTGCCGGAGATACCTATACCGCATGCGCAAGGTGAGCGATCCCAAGTGCATATACTGCAAGCGCCAAGCGATGACGCTGAATACAGGCTTTTCATTTGCGACCGATGGCTCGCGGAAAAAATTGCTCTAAAGAAGCAGATTAGCGACATCGCGCCGAGCAACACAATCAGCAAAATGCTTGAATGAGAGAATAGCTGGAACGCGGTAAAGAGATATATCGAGAACGTATGATACTACGGAAAAAAGATAGACCTCGTCACAGTCCAACAAAGCGAAGACGCATACATAGAAGCACAAGTAGATGAGCCTATAGCATGAAAGCTGACTGCAAATATGGTATACCCGGACGTGGGTGAATAGAATTGGTTCTTTATGGATGTCGCTCTGAGCCCTCCCGAACTAATACAGAAAGTAGTCACGGGAAGGGTGTCTCCCCAGAAGGAGAGGAGGGATTTTTTTAGTGGCCACACCACTTGCCCCAGTCGACGACGGTCGCTGTAAGTGCGAAGACCTTTTGAACCCTACCTCGCTCACCGAAAAAAACGCTCACTAATATCTTTCACTTTTATATCAACCTTATGAATAACTTATTTAGCCGCCTCGATATGTGCTTAAAAGCCAAAGCGTTCATCTCTGAGTTTGATAAATGCGGATGCAACAAACGGGGAATCAATTCACATATCTCTCTCTCTCGTCACTGTCTTTCCTCTCAAAAGGGACAAACGACTTACTCTCTCTAAGCTAATCAAATTCCAACACTTACAAACCTTTGGCAGCGTTGCCCTTAACTCACGCACTACTTTCACCATATTCGAGGAAAAAATAATAAAAAATCGATTTTGACCTGCTCTGAATTTGTGCTCTTAAAAAATTCTAAAGCTTCCTGGTCTAAGATATGTCGGGACTTATGAGACCAATTCTACTACTTTCTTTGCTAATCGACTCAGTTTAAAGCGTCACGCAAATTTCTCATACAAAGTGTTGTATACTTTGCCACACCGCCAAATTTACACATCAGCCCGACATCTGCTGGCGCCAAATTTTTAAATATTCATTTCCTTTCCTCCCCCTGAAACACCCTTGCAAGCTGCAATAAAAGGTTCATTCCCCTCTGAATTTATTTTGCTACTTTTTTTACAAAAAAATAAAATTAACACAAGGCGCCAGCCATCAATTACAGGCGTTATATATGGTTAGTTTGCCGGCGTAAAAGGTGAAAGCGCCCGAAAGGCGGCAATAAAATGTGTGACGCACACTTTTCGAGCGCCCTAATGAGAGCATCCGCTGGCATAGGTAGTAAGCACATGATTGATGTTTGCATCATAAACTATGCGCGCTTTCTTATAAATTATTTCTTTTTGTTTTTGCCTAAACAATATCACACCTTCGCGCTATCGCAGGCTTTTGCCATACAAAAGCGCGTTGATGTTTTTATTGCGTTCATTACAAATTTCATATTCCCGTTGAATTATGTACTCCAATTACTTAGCTTAGTGATAATAACATTCGCCACAGTTGAGCGCCAAACAAACAACCAAACGGGGAAATAACAAAGCCCCGCATTTCTGAAACTGTTAACTACCCCAACTTGGCTGGCTGTGCCCGTCTACTGGTCGCAAGTTGCACAGCGCGTGCCTGGTTTGTTAAAGCAGTTTTGGAGCTTCCTTCGGTCGTTGCCAAACAAGCAAAAAGTTTTCTTATTAAGCGTCCCGCACTCGCCCTCGCTTCTTAGCCATCCGTATCTTCCATCCATTATCTTTGCCATCTCGCTCTGTAATATAAATTTGATGCGCTTTCTATTGTTGTTAACTTTTTCTTTAATTACCTCTGCGTTAATTTTTATTTTGCCTTGGTTTGAATTTTAAACATCTCACCCTTGTTAGGGCTCATTTTATTGGATTACCTGTAAATAAATGTGAAAATGTTTGAATGTTTAAGAACTTGCTTAAATATTTATGTACGATATCTTTTGGGAAAGGTTAACTCCCTGCTGGCTGCAGAAGGGACGTGCTGAAACTTTTCAAATCATCGTATAATTTGGTTATGAAGCTAAGTGGATAACTTAGTGAAGTAAAAAAATTAACGCACGCTACGATTTAGACCCTTAATTCCGTTTCGAAATACTTTTTCTGTTTGTTGAATTTTTTTTTAGAAAAGCAGAGCATATTTTTTATTTATATTATTAAAATTTAATAAAATAACAACAGACTCAATCTATAATGAATACTATTTCCATTAATCTCTAAAGAAAGTTTTCATTCCGTAAAATTAGTTAATTACGTCACACATTTAAGCGCAGTTAAATGGTTTTGTCGAAAATATAAATTTTGTATTTTTATTAGCTTCTTCTTTTTCCTATGTAATAGGCGCATTAATCGTCTAAGCGATTGCGGCCGAGTTCAGTGAGGCGCGCCAGTCTTTCTTCCTCGTTCTAACTGATTCTAATAATTCATCGGATGCTGCCATCGTTCAAGTTTCTGTGTTCAACAACAGAGAGGCACCTAGTAAAGCCAAATCGCTCTTCATTAGATCTTTCCAACGCAAATGGGACCTCTTTTACTGCTGCTACAAGGCAGGTGTCGCATCGAATACTTTGAAGTCTGCAGCGTTTGTATTCGCATACGTACGACACCTAGCCAGCGAAGCCGCTGTATCTTTATGCACTGCGCTATGCCGGTGCCGTCACAAAGCTCATACGAGGGGTGCCTTTTTTTTGGCAGGATTTGGCAACCCTGTTGCTGCAATCTGGCAACTGACAGCTGTATCGCAAAGTTTGACATTTTTTGGCTTTTACGTACTCAGAACGTTTTGAAATACCAGCGCTATTTGTGTTGTTTACAGTAACTTAAAAGATTCATCTCGGTCCAAAAATGGAATTAAATCGTGAACACTTTCGTCCGATTATTTTTCACAACTTTCGACGTGGATTAACTCAGCAACATTGCATGGATGAACTCAATTCATTTTTTGGCGATGAAGCTCCATCAAGGACCAGTGTTTATCGATGGTATGGTGAATTAAATCGTGGTCGTAGTTCACTCCAAGACGAATTTCGTGAAGGTCGTCCAAAATCAGTTGTTGTTCCGAAAACCATTGATGATGTGCGCGAACTGATATTGCAAAATCGTCATGTGACCTATCGTGAGATTGAGACAATCTTAGGCATTAGTGGGATCAGCATACATTCAATATTGCATAAACATTTGACGTTCAAAAAAATTTGTTCGCGTTGGATCCCACACAATTTGTCAATCGCTCAAAAAAAGGCTCGTGTCGATTGGTCGAAGGAAATGCTCAAAAAATACGATCGCGGGGCTTCGAAACACGTCTATGACATCGTGACAGGTGATGAATCATGGATTTACGCGTATGAGCCCGAAAGTAAACAGCAGTCGACTGTATGGGTGTTTCAAGATGAGCCAAATCCACTTCCAAGCAAATGGTCGCCTGTTTTTTCGGAAAAACTGGACATGTCGCAACCTTACCACTAGAACAACGCAGAGCAGTAAATTCTGAGTGGTACCCAACCATTAGTTTGCCAGTTGTCTTCCAAGAAATTAGGAAAACCAATCGCCAAAGACGGATCACTCTTCACCAGGACAATGCGAGCTCTCACACATCGGCTCAAACAACTGCATTTTTGAGCACCCAAATCATCGAATTAATGGGTCATCCGCCGTAGAGTCCTGACTTGGCACCGAATGACTTCTTTTTATTCCTGTACGTAAAAAACAAACTGAGAGGTCAACGTTTTTCGACACCTGAAGAAGCGGTTGCGGCATTCAGAATGCATGTTTTGGAGGTACCTAATTCAGAGTGGCAAAAGTGCTTCGACAATTGGTTCAAACGCATGCAAAAGTGTATAGATCGTCAGGGAGAATATTTTGAAAAACAATAAAGTGATTTTCGATGATTAAAATTTGTTTTTGTTCTCTAATCCCGACATATAAAGGCACCCCTCGTACAGCTCCCTACTCCATCGTCTGCCATATTTGCCAGCCCAACATCTTTTGCAAAATTTTTCACTCAAACACTACATGGCTTGATTCATCGGATGCTGCCATCGTTCAAGTTTCTGTGTTCAACAACAGCTCGAGCCTGATGAAAAACTTCTAGAATGTGCCTGCTCAATCACCAACTAAGTCTAAAGTAATGCTTCAAAAAGCAATTGGTGATGAGTTCATATTCCTTAAAGGAAATTTATAAGGGACATCCATAAATTGATTTTCTGAAATTTTTGCCTAACGTAAATTTTTAGTACATTTTTCCAGATCACTATTCTTGAATCCTTTCACTCTCGTTTCAATCGAGCACAAATATAATCAGCCATTTACTGAAGTACTGTTGGTGACATGTCGGATTACTTTCTACTCTGAGCGCCATGTTGCCACTGAATCTATATAGGGCAATAATACTTTCTTCAAACTAGAAACCGAATGTAGAGCTATTTTAATATATCTAGCTAAGCGACGTGGGTCGCTTTACATAGAGGAATGGAAATTTCTGGCTTCAAGCATAACAGATCTTAATTAAGCCAACTCTGCCCAGTATGTGGGCAACTCTTTATCCTCAATAAAGCTCTAAAGGCCAACAATAGTTTGACCACGGAACCCATCCGTGATGTAACTGGTCAGGGCAGGTATAGAATGCTTGCCAACAGAACTAGGTTCCTGATTTATATCGACCGAGATTAGTCGTTAGTTCAGTAGTTGGTAATAATAATAACCACCGGGTACTGCCCAATGATGAATGAACTGTGATCTGATGATGGGCTTCCTTACTCGTGAAACCCACGGCAATCTCCCTTGTATACTGCGACAAAGCCATTCTTCAAGAAAAATGAACCAGTTGGTAAACGCTCTCGAATCTAACTGGCAACAAATAAGCCGCACAAAAGCCGAAGCTAAGGAGTTCCGTTTCGCAGCAGCGAGTTGCGAGTGGCCAGCTCCAATAATAGATAACGTTCCCATCAGAATGGTGAATAGATTTAAATACTAAGATTTGCATGTTAGTGAAGTTGGTACTTTCGAGCGAGAAATTACACACCGAGCATTGAACCCAAATGGCAAAGCTAAAGGGTAAAATCTGCAAAAGCATATCCAGACCAACAAAGACATACGCTTTCAAGTGCTGGGGTATACACTCAAATTAGAACAGAAACTGCACGTGAAAGAAATGCGGATACTGAGGTGGTCTCAGCGGTGTATCACCAATGGGCAAGATACAGAACAACTTTATTCTTGGTAGCATCAAAACACTCCAATGCAACACTTCACAAAACTCATTTTCGTAGATGCGGCCAAGCTGTGAGAAGGCCAGAGAACCAAGTAGTGAGTTGCAGATGGAAGAGTTAAAAATAGCTCCTGGCAGACAACCTAAAATATGGAAAATAATATGAAAAAACGACTTCTTACTTCTGTTGCGATGCCGAAGCGTGAGTGAAGAGACGACTCAGAACGGTGTGAGCTGGAGATATCGGCTAACTACATGCTAAGCAAAACAAAGAAGATGCATACAGGTGCGGGCGGAGGGGATTGAGACCTTTTTCTGTCACTGTGCCGCTTTAGCGTAATTTACTCGTCTTATTTCTTTGGAGATTCGGCGGACTTAGAATCCGAAGCAATCCACAATATTTCATCGTTTGTTATAGAGGTGAACTGGTTGTTCCACATTGTGCATTAGAAGGCGAACTTGAGTACAAATTAATGGTATCACAATGGGTCTCTAGGCTTAAGTGGACTTTCTTATAACCACCATAATATAACCTAACCACAAGTCTTCAACAGTTTCTTTCTCTAAGAAATCCCCACAGCTTCTGCAATGGGGATTGTACGGGTGTCCAAGCTTCTCCGTATGAGTTCGGATCTGCGGGGGTTCCGCAGCGCTTTAAGCGTCCTGCTTCTGTCGTACTGAGGTCAAAGTGTACAAGATAAAACTTCACTTGACTTGCGCTTTTCTAAGAAATAAATTGCGCTCTTTAACAACGGTCGAGGGGGCATCGATGTCTGAGGTGGGGACAACTGAAACCGGTCCTATTGACCACTTCCTGGCAACTTCAGCGGCAATTTTTTTCCCTCTGGGTTCTTATGCCCTGGAACCTAGATAAGAGGAATATTTTCTGCACGGTCGAGACGTTTGATTCCTCCTTAGAGGAGTTCACCAAAATAGAGCTGCAAAAGGGCCTTAATCGCAGCTTGACTATCGGAAGATAATTGTGCTCTTGCTTTGCCACGAAAGATACTTTATTGGAGTTCAATCGCAGGTTCTACATGACACATCAAGTGCATTGTTCTAGCTGGCAAAGTCAAAAAAGTCGACAGTTCAAATGGCAAAAGCTAGTTGGTCACCGTGTAGTGAACGGAAAATATTGTAACTAATCTTGCTGCGATTAAGACATTGACAATGCCATGGTTCAGACCCACAGACGTCAACTCCTGTAAGGAGGAGATCAAATCTCTTGGATGTGCAGGTAACATTTCTCTGATCTGAGTTCCGGAGCATAGGAACATAGAGGTAAATGAAATCCCTGACGAGCTTGCCAGAATTCGACTGAATTGGTCTCAGTAGACTTCTACCCAGCCAATGGCATCCCCTTGAATGCAGTTACATGATAATTGCACAGCTTATTGGGTTGGGGAAAGAGGAATGTCGTATTTGTGATCGAAATTTGACGCTTTATTTAACGTACTTAGAATTATCCGATTCAAGTCAAATATGCCCCGTTTAGTTGGCAAACTTGTTGCCAAGCAGCTTCATTATCCCCCCTTTATAAAATCCCCCTCCTTATTTTCAAAAAATTCAGAAAACAAGTTTTTGCAAGCCTCTTTTGAGGCCAACTTGGTATCACCAAGGGCGTTTTGCATGGACCGGAAGAGATTTTAGTCACTTGGTGCCAGGTCCGAACTATATGGTGGGTGCGATAGGACATCCCATCCGAGCTCCCGTAGCTTTTGACGGGTCATCAAAGATGTGTGAGGACAAGCGTTGTCCTGGTTAAACACAACACCATTCCTATTGACGAATTCTGGCCGCTTCTGGTCAATCGCTTGCTTCAAACGGTCAAGTTGCTCAGAGTAGAGGACCGAATTAAGGGTCTGTCCATAGTTGAGCAGCTCATAGTGGATAATTCCCTTCCAATCCCACCAAACACACAGCAAAACCTTCCTAGCGGTCAATCCGGGCTTGGCGATGGTTTGGGCCGGCTCGCCGCTTCTCGACCACGATCTTTTTCACTTGGCGTTGTCGTACATCGCAAGCGTTGACTCGGTCCAAGAGATTTTTTTGCGTGAACACGTGTGGCACCCAAACATCCAGCTTTTCTTGGAATCCAATCTTCTGCAAATGGGTTCCAAACGGTTTGGTGTTCTACACCTAGTTCCTGACTAATCGAGCGAATGCTCACATGCTGGTCTCTTTGGATAATTTCAACGATTTTATCAGTCTCCGCGACGATTGGCGTACCAGTACGGGGTGCATCTTCGACATCTACTGCACCAGAACGAAATCGATCGAACCAACGCTGTGCTATGCGAATCTTTAGAGTATCAGGTCCATAAACTTCACAAATGTTTGCCGCCGCCTTCGTTGCATTTTTACCTCTAAGGTAGTAAAAACGTAAAACATGACGAATTTCTTGCTTGGTGGACTCTATCTTTCACGCGCTATAACTTAAGACTGAAACATACGATCACAACACTGTCAAAGATATACTTGTAGTACAGATTGTCGTCTTCAAATCGCCGTTTAGTGTGACCCGATGCAATAAGTACAACGCAAGATATGTTTAAATGTCGCGCTCAGTTGAGAAAATACGACATTTAATTGTTATTGTAGAAGCTGTGGCAACCTTTTAGAGCAGGGCACTGTTGAGCGCTTTCTCTGTAAATGTCAGGGCTCGGCAGCTAGATGATTAACGTAACTGGGTGTTCATTTCTTCTACAGGCTGAGGTAGTGCGCCAACCTACAATACATAAACCCCATAAACTTCTCCATTGCATCAAACGCTCCGGTTGGCTGTAGATATCTGCCCGTTGGAGGTCTCAATGGAGCACGTAAAGATCAAAATAAAGATTTTCCGCACTCAAAATAATTTTTTATGTAGAAAAGAAGTTTTGCAAAAACAAAATTGTTTATTAATTTTGTGCCACCTTGTATATAAACTTCAATCTCATATAAATTAGTAATAAAACAGCATTTTTAGGTTGTTTAAACTTAATTCTCAACTTACTTCAGGAATTCTTTGAAAAAGTCAACAGATTTTGCAAGATTAAGACTGAGCGCTGCCAACACAAACTAATGCATACTTACAGGCGTGCGGACAAATGAGTTCAGCAACGCCAACCCCGATGCTAGAATCGTCTATGACGCAGCTGTTGCAAGACAGTAGACAAATAGCCAAGAAAAATTTTCATTTGAAGTGCTAAAAAGAAGACACATTTATTGTGGTTGTTTTTGGCTTCCTGCTGGTGCTGCCAGTTTTATAGCTGCTCGTATTTGTATGCGTTGCAAGGACATTGCACGTGCAATGAATTTTTAAATAAAACCATTACCCCACAAAGTCAGCCGATTGTGTAGATGAAAGTGAAAGCATACAACTAGGCGTCGTGGCACAAAGTTTGAATGTAACAGTAAACTGAAATATAAAATGAAATGTGCCTCAAATAACTACGAAATTGAAGCAGCGGCAGTTGTCAGCATTTGTATCTAACAGATACGAGTTACTATAATATTTATTTATTTACGTCTCGAGTGTGAAATGGACTTGTGGGTGCTTTTATTTGATTTTTATTTACCGCCGAACTGTTACGCGTTTTTTTATGTTTCTTGTAGCTTTTTTTTTTTTGTTTTTGTCCAAAATAATGTGTTGTAATGCATTTTTGTGGAAAATAGGTGGCGTGTTTGGCATGCGTAAGTGGAGCCTGCTACATTGGCCGTGGCATGCAACAAATAAATATCTTTATGCACATCTACTTACATACACTTGTGTGCACAATACTAGCAGAGTGGCATATTGCAAATTTTTACTTTTTATTGATTTTTTAGTTCATTTCTTATGTTTTTTATAAAAGTTTTGTTTATAGTACGAGGGCGGGTCAGTAAGTTCGCGACTTTTTTGTATTTCTGACCTCCTTACTGAAAAAGAAATACTGCTCCTGTCAACAGGCATCTGTCAGTTGACTCCTGTCAAAATGTGAGCGTGCTGCGTCAGTTAGTTTGTGTTTTACAGCTACCTTTATCAGACTACCCAGTAATTCACAGTTGACCACAAACGCAATCGTGTAACAACTTCACAGGAAGGTTTGGCGTTGTTTAATCGCAATATGGAGGAGTTTTTGCGCCGTTTTGTAACCGTGGACGAAACATTGATCCATCACCACACACCAGAGACCAAACAACAGTCGAAACAGTGGGTTTCTAAGGGTGAATCGGCTTAATAAGCACACGAAATTCAGTTTTTTCCATTTTCTCCTCAAATTACTGTGTAGTCTGATAAAGGTAGCTGTAAAACAGAAACTAACTGACGCAGCACGTTCAAATTTTGACAGGAGTCAACTGACAGATGCCTGTTGACAGGAGCAGTATTTCTTTTTCAGTAAAGAGGTCAGAAATACAAAAAGTCACGGACTTATTGACCAGCCCTCATATATACAACAAAAATCAAGTTTCAAAATTTGTAAAAAATTAAAAAGAAAAATCAGCATATTCCACTCGAATTTACTCAAACTCCTGAAACTTTACGACTCAAACTTTTTAGGCAAAATTTTTAGAAAAAATCTAGGTATACAATTTTGTAACCTATTAAATTTTGTCATAATATTGTGCCAGTAGCTTAAAATTCGCCTTGATTTTTGATGATTTTTTTTGCGCACGTTGTTATAAATTTCCCTCCATATAGAGAATGTCGGAATTTTTTTATATGGAGAAAATGCACAAGATCGCCAGTAAAAAAAATTTTCAAAAATCATTGCGTCTTTTAAGCCAGTTAAATTTACACATTATTAGACCAAAACTTGAATGGGCTACAAAACTGCATATACAGAATTTTCTAAAGATTTCTACAGTTCAATTCATTTTCACGATATTAGCATTAACGACAATCTTAGCGATTTTGCCATTCGGTAACCGATTTCATAATGAAAATCGATAAGAGAAAATCAGCTGTTTTGGTGACCAAACTGATTTTCGCAAGTTAAACGACACAAGTTTTGTGTGCTCAAATCAGGCTACAAAAAAAAAACAATGATTTTAACTTAAAAAAGGTGAAATTACACTATCCAAACGTTATTAATTGTTTGAGCTCTCGCGCAGTAAATTGTCGTGCGCTCTAAGATGTGGTCAATGTTATCCATTTGGCTGCAGGGGAATTCAAAAACTATCCGACTTAACTCCAGACTTGGCTGAGAGCTTAATTTCTCAGCTCGACAGTCAGCTTAGAGGTTCCAGCATAACAGCGATTTTGTCTAAAAAACAGGTAAATCTTGTAATCTTCCAGCTATTCAATTCTAAATTCTGTTTTTATATAACAGAGTTCTAACTGCATTGCGATTTTGTTATCAAAGGCCTCAAAGAAATCTATCAGATGCGATCAACAGCTCCATGTTTTGCGCAAAAGTGAGGTTCCCTATGACCTAAGCCGAGCGGGAAGCAGCAAAAGAAATTTTTTATTGAGTTGCTCGGCAGGGGCGCGGCTTCTTTCAGGAGCTGTCGATGATATTCTCAAGCAAAATATTCACACAAAGTATTAAGTAAAATTAATTTCAAATAAGCAGTTATTTTATTTTACTTACTTTGTGCGAATAAAATTCAAAATTGAATGTAACAGTTTGACTAATAAATACTATGTATTTTACTTCTTTGCGTGATTCGCTCATTTTGATATTTAATTTAACAAAGATGCCACTCTCTGTCAGTTTGAATAAATAGAAAAAGTAGTGAACTTTTACGAAAAAAAATTATGTACAATACAAAAATAAAGACTTTCCAATACAATGCGTTGCTATTATTGTGAGCACAGGTGTTCATATAAGTACATAAATACATTTTCATGTACGAGTATAAGCTGCCTCTGCTACAAAGAATATAAATTGCAGCACTGTGTGGTAAATGTTGCTCGACCCTTGTTGCTTCTCCACATGCATTTGTGCATGTGAATGTGTGCTGCATCTTTTATTTTAGATTCTTTGAGGTTTAGTTCATATTTTATTTACACTCAAGATGATTAAGCATAAAAACCGCAAATGTTCATTGAATGCAGTGCAAATGGCGGAGAGTGACCGAGAACAACATTAATGGCACGAAGAAAGCGAAGGTTAATGGAGATGGATGGAGAGCCCACCTACATACAGTAAGTGTTAGTGTTTTATTCTCTAAATGCATATATACTCACACTTACATACATACATACATACTCGTGTCTTTACTCCAACAAGTGTTGTTGATAAGTAGCGTAAATGCGGAGTTAATGGAGAGTAAGCGTGAGTGCCAATGGTTGGCATGGAAACATGAGTATGCAATTACACTTAATATCCAAGCAAAAGCAGATTTTATGAGAGAAAATGTAACAATATCATTTACTGTAAAGCTAAAATGTAGTAAAGTATGGGTTTGTTTTAATATAGCATATAATAATATTTAATGGACTAAGCAGTGAAGTATAAGGTGGCGCAAAATTAATCATTCAATTTTATTTTACTTTTTTACTAAATAAAAAAAGAAATGATTTTGGGTGATGAAAATTTTTGTACAAAATGTACAGCGCAATTAGAAACCAAACCAAAGCATAACAACCAGAAACAAATTTGTGCAAAAAGAAGGAAGGTGAAATGATAACAGAAAATAGAAGAAATATTGATCAGATGGCAAGAAGACTTTAGTGATCTACTGAATATATGTAGAAAATGCCAGAGGCTACCGTCCACGCTCTATAAATGAGACATACTTTACAGCAGAAAGCTTCATAGAAGCGAGAGAAAGTCTGAAAAAGTTAAAAAAATAACCAAAAGAGCGGAAGTGGCCAAATAAATGCAGAATGTTAAAATTTTAAATATATTATAAGTATAAAAGCGATAGCTTTAGGAGTGGGCCTACGTGTAAACTCAGAGAAATCGAAATAAATGCACTTCACAAAAAATCCAAGTGATTTTGCACACATTGAAGTTAATTGTGAAAACATACAGAGAGTGGACAAATTTAAATACTTGCGTCTCTTTAGCAGGTAATCCTAACCCTTCCGTGGCAATAAATGACCAAGTAACTCAAAAGATTTTTTTTGACGTGATAACGTCTTATAATTCGATTTAACAGGCTGCACGCACGAAAAAATGTGTCGTTACCTTGCTCATTAGTGTTACCTTGCTCATATTAGTGTTACCTTGCTCATATGTAGTTACCTTGCTCATTAGTGTTACCTTGCTCATTAGTGTTACCTTGCTCATTAGTGTTACCTTGCTCATTAGTGTTACCTTGCTCTTTAGTGTTACCTTGCTCATATGTAGTTACCTTGCTCATTGCATTGAATGAACTGCAAGCGAAAGCGCGGAAGGAACGACAAAGCAAACAAAGCAAACGAACGGCAACGTTCGACATCTTGCTCTCCCCTACTTAAGGGGGGGTAGGGTTAATTCCACTAAAAATATGCACTTCTTTAAGAATTTTTTTTGGAAAGATGATTCATGTAAATTTATTTATCCAATTAGTATACTGTAAACTCATATTTCAAAAATATTTTCAAAAATTTTCACAAGAAAATATACAAAATTGAGCCGTTGACAGCAGATCTACGCAGACGTCTCGAAAAAAAGGCAATTTGCGGTGGACAGTTTTTCTCAGCATTGGATCATCTGAAATCAAAAAATCAAAAAGTTTTCATTAGGCAATCAATTGTCCGAGGTAACCCTGTCGAGTTTTTATTTAAAAAAAATTTTTTTTCAATTTTTTTTAACATTTGAAGTAGAAGTGCGATTTTTAGACGATAAATCGCATAATATTGTTTATTGTAAAATAAACAAAAATTGAAAAAACAAAAAAACCTCCCAGGGTTACCTCGGTAATTATGTAGAGAAAGTGTGTACAAAATTTCAGGAAGATCGGTCGAGTAGATTCAGAGAAAAAGTGTCCACCGACTTGAAAAACGTCGTTTTCCAGAAAATCGATTTAAAGTTTTCTTTAGCAGGTAGCCGAGTCGGAGCGGCCAACGGTTATAATGCTCTAACTTTGTGAGTTTTGCACCGATTGGCTTAAAATTTGGACACAACATTCTTGAGATTATGTACATTCATTTTCTCAAATAAACCAAAATCGATTTTTTTTTACCTTAAAAACCCTACCCCCCCCTTAAGTGAGCGTATATATATGTATGTATATGCGCATATGTACATATATAAATTCACGTATTTGTATTGGCATATGCCTTCTTATTGATTATTATTAATTTGATTTACTTGAAGAATTTAAAATAAAACCAAGTTTGTTAATAATACCTGTTGTTTTAATGTTATTATTATTATTTTTTTATTATATATGAAGGAAAAAATGTATGGTAATATTTGCCATATCTATACTAATATTATAAAGAGGAAAACTTTGTTTGTTTGGTTGTATTGAATAGGCTCAAAAACTACTGGACCGATTTTAAAAATTCATTCACCATTCGAAAGCTACATCACGAGTAACATGGATTATATTTTATTTTGGAAATAGGGCTCGAGATATAGGTCAAAACGTGGACCCGGGTAACCTTCGGATGTGTATGTACAATATGGGTATCAAATGAAAGCTGTTGATAAGTGCTTTAATACGGGGTAATTTTCATACCTATTGATGACTAGGGTCTGTAAATATATGCCAAAACGTGGACCCGCCGTGTCTTTGCACCGAATTAAACCAAACTTCCACACATTGTTAAGGAGGTATTGAAGATGGTTTCCGTATAGTTTGGGTACCTATTGGTAGATATGGTCTCGAGATATAGGTCAAAACGTGGACCCGGGTAACCTTCGGATGTGTATGTACGATATGGGTATCATATGGAAGCTGTTGGTGAATGCTTTAGTTCAGAGTATTTCCATCCGCTCCGTGACTAGGATCTCGAGATAGAGACCAAAACGTGGACCCTAGAATGTGTTTGTACAATATGGATATCAAATGAAAGCTGTTGATAAGTGCTTTAATACGGGGTAATTTTCATACCTATTGATGACTAGGGTCTCGAAATATATGTCAAAACGTGGACCCGCCGTGTCTTTGAACCGAATTAAACCAAACTTACACACATTGTTAAGTAGGTATTGAAGATAATTTCCGTATAGTTTGGATACCTATTGGTAGATAGGGTCTCGAGATATAGGTCAAAACGTGGACCCGGGTAACCTTCGGATGTGTATGTACAATATGGGTATCAAATGGAAGCTGTTGGTGAATGCTTTAGTTCAGAGTATTTCCATCCGCTCCGTGACTAGGGTCTCGAGATAGAGACCAAAACGTGGACCCTAGAATGTGTTTGTACAATATGGATATCAAATGAAAGCTGTTGATAAGTGCTTTAATACGGGGTAATTTTCATACCTATTGATGACTAGGGTCTGGAAATATATGCCAAAACGTGGACCCACCGTGTCTTTGAACCGAATTAAACCAAACTTACACACATTGTTAGGTAGGTATTGAAGATGATTTCCGTATAGTTTGGATACCTATTGGTAGATAGGGTCTCAAGATATAGGTCAAAACGTGGACCCGGGTAACCTTCGGACGTGTATGTACAATATGGGTATCAAATGAAAGCTGTTGGTGAATGCTTTAGTACAGAATATTTTTCATGCCGCTCCGTGACTGGGGTCTCGAGATATAGGTCAAAACGTGGACCCGGGTAACCTTTGGTTGTGTATGTACAATATGGGTATCAAATGAAAGCTGTTGATAAGTGCTTTAATACGGGGTAACTTGTTATGTTATGTTATGTTATGTTATGTTATGTTATGTTATGTTATGTTATGTTATGTTATGTTATGTTATGTTATGTTATGTTATGTTATGTTATGTTATGTTATGTTATTTTATGTTATGTTAGGTTAGGTTAGGTTATGTTATGTTATGTTATGTTATGTTATGTTATGTTATGTTATGTTATGTTATGTTATGTTATGTTATGTTATGTTATGTTATGTTATGTTATGTTATGTTATGTTATGTTATGTTATGTTATGTTATGTTATGTTATGTTATGTTATGTTATGTTATGTTATGTTATGTTATGTTATGTTATGTTATGTTATGTTATGTTATGTTATGTTATGTTATGTTATGTTATGTTATGTTATGTTATGTTATGTTATGTTATGTTATGTTATGTTATGTTATGTTATGTTATGTTATGTTATGTTATGTTATGTTATGTTATGTTATGTTATGTTATGTTATGTTATGTTATGTTGTGTTGTGTTGTGTTGTGTTGTGTTATGTTATGTTATGTTATGTTAAAGTATATTATGTTATGTTAATGTTAACTCATTCTCTATATCCATACAAAATATCTATCAAACAAGTAAAATTAAAATTTTCTTTTGAAAAATGCAACCATTCAATCAGTATTTTCTTATGACGTTATCACGTTAAACTATCGTCAGTAAACCGACTTTACAGGCAACCTCTTTTTATTTTAATTTTTTATTGCAAGTAGTTCATAAATATTTACAAATGACTAACAAGCAACTTAATTATGATAACATTACACAATTTTCACTCTACGTGACATAAAGCATTTCTATGGAGGTATGAGATCGCTAGATTTAGTGCGTCTGAGCCTTCGTATTAATCCGTTGGTTTCAATTAAATTAAGTGATTCTTCATTGATGTGGTTTAATAGTCTTTCTTTGTGGGCTACTGCAATCTTTGCGATTTCAGTGTTGACGGAGATTATTTTAAGGTCGCGCTCAATGTCGGAACTTCTGCAGTACCATGGTGCTTTGACAATGCACCTAAGAACCTTATTTTGGGAGTGCTGGATTTGGTTTTTCGTACTTTGACTGGCGCACACCCATAGCTGCGCACCATAACTCTATACTGGCCTTAGTATCTGCTTGTACATTAACAGCTTGTTTTCTTTGGTGAGAGCTGATCTGCTACCCATGAGCCATTGCATGTTTTTGAGTTTGATGTCCAATTCTTACCTCGTTTTCTTGACATGCTCTTTCCATCGAAGTTTGCAGTCAAGTGTCATACCTGGGTACTTCGCATAGTTTGAGTATGGGACCTGTTGATCATCTATGTATAGTGGTATATGTTGTATTTTAGTGTTTGTGAAAACTACGTGTACAGATTTTGTTTGGTTCAGTTTAATTTTCCATGTATTAGTCCACTGGCAGATCTGATTAACGCGGTTTGTAATGTGGCTGTCGATTCGTTTTCAGTTTCACCAACTGCAATCAAGGCGGTGTCATCTGCAAACGTTGCTGTGACGTAATTAGGATCAGAGGGAAGGTCATGTGTAAAGATAAGGTACAGAAGAGGCCCAAGAACGCTGCCTTGAGGTACTCCTGCATTTATTTGTCGAAGACTTGAATAAGCATCATCTTGCTTGACTCGAAAATAGCGATCTGATAAGTACGACTCCAAGATTTCGTAGTATTGCTTAGGAAGTATTAATTTTAGTTTAAAAAGCAAACCTGTGTGACAAACTTTATTTGCCACATCGAGGAATACGCCAGAACATACTTTTTTATTTTCGAGTGCTTTTTCTTTTCGTGCGTGATCCTGTGTACCTGGTCGATTGTAGAATGTTTACTTCGAAAACTAAACTGATGTGTTGGAGTTATTTATTTTCGTTCTATTATTTTAATCTTTTTAACAGCTTTGAGATCACTGGTAGGAGTGATATACATAGGTCTATACGATGAAACTTCGTGTCCAGGTTTGCCTGGTTTTTGGAGCATAATAACCTCCGCAGTTTTCCAGAGAATAGGAACGTAATGAAACTTAAAAGATGCATTCATTATGCTAGTGAGAATTTGGATGCTTTTAGGTGGAAGCTTCTTGAGTATTTCTGCAGCGATTATATGGAAACCAGGGGATTTTTTATTTTTTAGCATTTTAATTTCTCTTTTTAGTTCGGCGCTCGTAACTCGTGGAATTTCTTCAAACTCTTGGAGCACGGATGTAGACAGGCTTTCGGATGTTGCCTCATGAGGTGTAAAAATATCAGCTAGATAATCTGCATATAGTTCTGCTTTCTGGGAATTGTTATTAGCCCACTTTCCTTCTTTTATCTTGAGAGGACGACAGTGCATTTGTGGCCTTTTTAAGTACTTTGTGCATTTCCATAAAGAGTAATCCACACGACAATCGTTGGACAATAAATCCAAGTAACGAGAAAACCCATCATTTTTTAATTTCTTTATTTTCCGACTAAAGAGCTCAAAAGATGACAATGTATAATGCGCTTGCAAGATCCATACTAACATACAGCAGCCAGGTACTGTTGTTTTAAACAGTAATCGGCCAAATACTGAGGTTTGAAAGAAAGTCACTGCGAACAATATATGAGCCCTTCCGGCGAGACGACGGCACATATCGCATAAGGTAGAAAAAACACAAGCTGGGCCCATTGATACGTAATGGAAACGCAATACGCTTTATAAAAAGTCAACAAATCAGATGGCTGGGGCACATATGTACATATGCATAGAAAATACCCAAATGGAGAGCTGCCAGTATAACGTTCCATTGACAACCAATTGTACGGAGAGGTCGAGTGAGATCTAATTGACGCTGGGTTGATGAGGTCACAACCGACCAGCGAAAAATGGGGATCACAAACTGGAAAGGCGTAGTTTAGCATTGATTGTTTGTTACTTAATTTTTTGTATTTTCTTTAAAAATATAGTTCATTATATAACAAAACGCATATAACCTCAAGTTTAAAACTTTGCATAAATTTTTCAAAAAAATCAAAAAATGTTCCTCAAATTTACTCAAACTCCTTAAGGGTGCCCGGTGGTCTAGAGCACGAAAATTTCACCTATTTTCACGATTTTTTTTTTGGCCATTAAAAATTTAAAAAACGATGTTTCAACTTTTCGGGCTTATTAGTACGTTTATTGAGCATACTAAAGAATTTTTGTTTTACTTTTGAAACAATATTTATTATTATAAAAATGCGACTGAAGATGACCCTCTCGAAAAATCGAGCCCGGACGGCGTAGATGATTTCGAGACTTCTACTCATCTGAAACACAAAATTCAAGAAGGTTCTTAATCAGAAAGAGTGCAGTTATGGTCGAAACTAGAACAAATCGAAAAAATGAAAAATTGACAAAATGGCGCACTTTTGAAAAAAAAGTTCGTAAAATCGGGTTTTTTTCACTAGTTTTTAGTTTAAAAAATAGGAAATTTAAATAAAATTATGATTCTAGTTCCGACGATAGCGATACATGTTGTGAACAACATATCCAAATTTCAAGTGATTCGGTTGAATAGTTTTTTTGTCTTCATCCCCGCCGTGCCGAAAAACGTCGTTTCGAAATAAATGAGTTTAAAGTTTGAGGTACAGCACGGACCGCTTTCTACCTAGTTAATGGGCTGTAGAAGCTATAATATTGGGAATTTCCACATCAAAGTTTCATAGTATATTCTTAAGATACTATACTTTCGAAATATCGAAAAAAAACAAAAATCGATTTTTTTTTAATTCTAGACCACCGGGTACCCTTAAACTTTGCTCCTTAAACATTTTAGTGAGAATTTCTATCAGATATCTGAGTACTAACATTGTGCCATTAAAGTGGTTAAAAATTCCATTGATTTTTGATAATTGTCTTTGTCGACGGTGTTATATTTTTACGCAACTGCTGGTGGGGTTTGCCCCCAATGGCTGCCACAACAAGACTCTTTAACAGTTTAACTTTAATTAGAAAATTGCATCGAATTGTATTGTATTTGAGATGGTGACGCCATATTTCCTATTTTTTCGTAAATTATTGTATCGTAAGCCGTTCATTACTGGCTCACTTTTCAAATGTGACTTATGATAATGATTATATGAAATGTGATTATATTTTAGTCTAGAAGGCGTTGCAGAGATGCTAGCAAAAACGGAGTGCTTCCATGAAATGAAGCCACCACTGACTGTACTTAATGCTACGACAGTTAAGATATACGCACACATACATATTTTCCATTAAAACTACTTCTTCCAATAATTGATAATACATTTTTGGAAAAAAATCACAAAGGTTGCACAGGTCTTTACAATACTACTGAATAAGTCACAGCTCAGTACCCGGCATAAAATCTTGCTTACATGGAAAGAAACGTAAAAGTAGTTCAATCTAATAAATTAATGAACAAGAAATAAGAAAGTACCACTAATGAACTCACTAAGCAAACATAATATTTATTTCACAATACAAAATTCACTCCTTAATACCGATGGCCTAACTTAGAGACTTGCCCCAAACCACATCCCCTTCACTACAAGTGAATGGAAGAAATCAACTTAAATTTGCATATTTTCGCATGCTACAAAAATGGGCGTAAGTAATTCAGGATTGAAGACTGTAGAAAAATATTGAATACATTGAACGAATGCATGACTGGTAGGGGATGGGCTTCCAGCGCTTCTGAGTGAAATGCCTTCGCATGAAATTTACAAATCTAAAGCGACTACACTTCATTGCGTCCGAAATAGAAAAATACTACCTATTTACATATCAAATGAATTAGAGTGGCGAGGATTAGTGTAAAGTGGTATGTTAAGTTGTTCTTGTAATACTCGTAAGCTTGTAATACTTTTAGGTTCCAGAGTTGCCGGGTTTAGGTTTTTATTTGTAGAATTTTTCCTCATGATAGTTTGGAACAAAAGGACTCAGCGGCTCCCTTAGGTAAGTCGTGTCGTCCGAATGGATACAAACGCTCCGGCTCTGAAAGAATTCGATGCGGTTCTCTGCGTTGGAAAAATCAGATGAAGATGGACTTGGCTTCACTAGGGGTGTGAGTAAGTTTGAGAATAAATTAAAATGCGATTTTAGTTGAATTGTAGCCGTTGAGCTTCAAGACTAACCTTGCAGATGGCTCCTTCACGGAGCGGCAAAGTGAGACACTCAGCTTGCTGATGACACTTGAGATAAGCGTCAGCCGGCAACAGCCCTTATTGATAGAGACAGTTGTCAGAGCTGTTACACCTTCTCGGCATGACTGGTTCGTTACCAGATCTGTGGTGAATAGGCCGCCATTCGATTTGCCATCAAATCTTTTGGCGGCTACAAGTCGCCCGGACCAGATGGCATATATCCTGCCCTGCTGAAGGAAGGTGCAGAGTCCGTGACAGCAGCCCTGAAGCAAATCTTCTCGGCATGCCTGGCACTGGCTTACATACCACGCTCTTGGAGGATGGTGAGGGTCGCTTTCATCCCAAAGGTTGGAAAAGACGACTACACCAGCCCCAAAAGCTTTAGACCCATCAGCATGATCTCTTTCATGCTGAAAAGCCTCGAACGACTGGTGGAACTGCGCATACGTCAGAAGTCGCTGAAGGCTCACCCTCTGTCTCTATTTCAACATGCCTATCAGAGTCGAAAATTCTGCGAGTCGGCACTGCAAAACCTTGTTGCTAGGGTAGAGCTGGCCATCGACTGGAGGGACTACGCTATGGGCATCTTTTTAGACATAGAGGGGGCGTTTGATAATGCCACTTTTGACAGTATGTGTAACTCTGCTAGTAGGCACGGCGTAGACCAGGTGCTAGTAAATTGGATTCGTTCGACGCTGGCCCAAAGAATCGATTCGGTGCGAGCAGAGGAAGATCTGCTGGTGTCATCTGGGGTTAATAGAGGCTGCCCCCAAGGCGGTGTGCTATCTCCATTGCTCTGGTGCATGGTAATCGATCCTCTACTCACCACCTTAAACGATTCGGGAGTCTACGCAAGCCATATGAGGACGATGTTGCTTGTTTGGTAACAGGCCCTTCGCTTATGAACATCTGCAGGAAAGTGCAGAAAACTCTGGATCGCATTGACACTTGGTGCTGTGCGAATGGGCTATCGGCAAATCCCGCCAAGATTGGTATTGTCCTCTTTACCAGAAGGCGGAAGCTTGATGTACTCGTTCTGCCAAAGTTAAAAGGAGTCACAATCCAGCTATCCAAGGAAATTAAATATCTTGGAGTAATCCTCGATAGTAAGCTCCTATGGAAATCACACGTTGAAACAAAGGCATCCAAAGCACTGACAGCTTTCTTTGGGAAAACGTGGGGTCTCTCTCCTAGCAAGGTGCTATGGATCTACACGGCTATGATAAGACCCATTATCACCTATGCATCAGTGGTCTGGATGAGAAGACTCTCTCTAGTGGGAGTCAGGAGGACCTTATCGAGACTACAACGCACTGTGGCCATCTGTTGCACCGGAGCTTTTCCGACTACTTCAGGCCCGGCACTAGATGCTCTGATTGGTTTACCACCACTTGATGCCTTCATCCGAGGAGAGGCCTTGAAGGCCATCTGCAGATTGAAACACAGTGGGAACTGGTATGGCCCCTGTCCGGCATTGGAACACTGAGAAGGCATGGACGTCGATCCAACGATTCTCTCCATGCCCCTTGACTCCATGCTATCAAGAGTCTTGAAAAGAGATACAGTGTAGTGCTACCAGAGGCTCAGCTGTGGGAAGACTCAGAAAATGAGCCCGGCAAACACTGTTTTCGCATTTTGACGGATGGCTCCAGGACCGAGCATGGCTCCGGCTCTGGGGTCTACGTGGAATCCAGCGGGACAAAACTGCACTTTTCTCTTGGAATGCATGCATCTGTGTTTCAAGCGGAGGTGTATATAGTTCAAGAAGCGATGAACTTTGTTGTGGAAAAACGATGGAGAGGCAGATCTATATGTTTCTGCAGCTACAGCCAAGCTGCGCTTATGACCTTAGACAACCCTCCAACCACATCAGGGGACACTTGGGTATCGCGGGTAACGAGACCTCTGACTCCTTAGCTAAGATGGGCTCTGAGGCCAACTTCTTTGGCCCAGAGCCCGTTTTGCCACTCCCTTCTGCGGCCATCACAGCCACGGTTAGCAAATGGGTAACTACCACCCACAAGCGAGCTTGGCAGGCTGAAAGAAGCTGCCGATGGACTAAACTGATGTTACCTGTCATGTCCGATCGACTGTCGCAAACCCTTCTGTCGTTAAGCAGAGGGGAGTGCAGACGGCTGATTGGACTGTTGACGGGCCACTTTCTGTTGGCAAAGCACATGGAAAGGTTGGGCATCTCAGACAGTGTACTCTGTCCAGCTTGGGAAGGGGAGAATGAGACGGCGGACCACTTCCTGTGTGTCTGCCCCGCCTTCGCTCGAATCAGGTTTGAGTTCTTTGACATTGATGTATGTATAAGAAAGCGACCACCTTGGCTCCTTGGCACCACAAGATCTACTTAGATTTCTTCGGAGATCGGGTAGATTTAAAGAAAATTGAAAGGGAATCCAAGTGTAGTACAATGGACTTAATTAATGTCTGAGTGCTGCACGTGCTAGTTGTCCCGACACAAAAAAAAAAAAAAAGTCGTAGAGCATATGGAGATGCACTGAGTATTTTCTTTCGGGATGACGCCCGTGCAGAGGAAGCTCTCATGCGTACTGTTATGCTTTTATCCACAGAATACTCCTGCCATTCTTTCTTGACAAAAGACAACGGAGAATGGACAAAATCCTTGGCCGACACATTAGACTATCTCATAAACACACTTCCCAGGTAACACAGAATGTATTGGGAGCAACAATCAAATGTCCAACTTGTATCTCAATACAACAACCACATCGTATGCCAAGATAGAATTCTATGGGCGATGAAACAAAGCAGACGGCCTAGATGGGATATTCCCTTCCATGTTGTGGAATAATCTAGAAACCATCCGTAAGAATCCGTAGCTAGAGGCCTTTTCCCAAAAAAGCCCATGCGGTATCACAATGGGCCCTAAACCTGAGTACGTCCCATAGTAAATAGAAAGCCGTTGCAGCCCAACCAACCTCCCTAATATATTTTGGCTTGGGTTTTCAAGTTTTTATTATATTTCAATGCCAACATCGTTAGGCTCTTCCAACCTTATTGGCATCAATTGACTTTCTTCATGCACTAAGTGTTTGTTGCTCATATGTTGCCCCTTACTTTGTCGTAAGTAATTCAAATTATTGTGCGATTTCTTTACCAAATGACAAGAGCAGCTAAAAGGGAAACGCAGGGCGCAATCAATTTGGTGGCGGCAGCAGTCGAAGTGTACACGCGAGTAAAGTGAATTTGATTTCGAAGTTTTTAGACCCGCCCACTCCAATGAAATGCTCTAATGAAGTGACGTTGACTGGTTGCTAGCAACAACTTATTCTTGAAGAAACACAATTCGCACAGAATTCCACATTTCAGGCACGTAGTGGGCAAATGACATTTTATTTGTCGAATTTCGGCAAATAATCAGCTAGCTTTGGGTCGCATACCTTTTTGTAGCGACGAGTTATTTGTGACAGCGATCGAATTTCAGTACAGGCGCGTGTGTGTGTGCCTTGAAAGTTTAGAAAAGGTCAATTGTATGTAGGATTTATCGAAATGGTAAATTAAAGTTGAAAAGAAACAAGCGCGTATGGAAAATTGGTCATCTAACGAGCCCATTTGTGTTGTTGTTGAAAAAGCAATAAATAAAAAAGATGCGTATGCAATATATGTATGTCGGGTAATCAAAACGGGGAGGTCCATTATTTGTGACCCCTATGTTCATTGTCCCATGAAAGCTGACGCCAAACAGATAAATGCTGCTCCACTCTCTTGCTAGGAATATTGAAAGTTACAGAACTCGTCCCATTTTCGTATTCCGAGAAAATAGCTGGAGCTTGCAGCTTTCCAACTTCTGGTTAAGTCAATATGGCTCAGCAGTTCTAAGGCGCATGCATAGGTTAGGTATGGGGTAAATGGCTGCCCTTGCGAAGGGTCTATATATATATATATATAATTGTCGCGCACACCCTTTTTGGGTGTTTGGCCGAGCTCCTCCTCCTATTTACGGTGTGCGTCTTGATGTTTTTCCACAAGTGGAGGGACCTACAGTTTCAAACCGACTCCGAACGGCAGATATTTTTATGAGGAGCTTTTTCATGGCAGAAATACACTCGGAGGTTTGCCATTGCCTGCCGAGGGGCGGCCGCTATTAGAAAAATGTTATTTAATTTTGGTGTTTCACCGAGATTCGAACCAAAGTCCTCTCTGTGAATTCCGAATGGTAATCACGCACCAACCCATTCGGCTACGGCGGGTGCCTTGCGAAGGGCCTACTTGGACAAAAATTCAAAGGAGAAAAGCAGATAGGATGGAACCAGGCAGGCTGAGATGATTTCAGAAAAAAAGAACTTGAAGCAATCCCATGTTTCAGGGCATGGACACTTAACGGGCAATGCCAAATTCGAGAGTTGCGGCTTTGTAATCCTTAGAAGTTCTCTCGAGTGCCCCCGAACTAGCCGTGACCAAAAGTATTTGTTACTTTGCATGTTTGCGCACTAGCTCAGCACTTGGTGAGTAGCAGACCACAGGTTCTCAAGGGAACCCTAGTCCACTGCCTCCTTAATTGTGGCTACTTCCGCTAGGAAAACACCACAGTGGTCCGGAAGACTAAATTTGAGCTTAATAGAGAACTCCTCGCAGAATACTCTCCCACAAACTCTTCCGTCCAACTTCAAGCCATCCGTAAACATGTCTCCAAATGTTACACCCCGTCCACTCTTGCTTTGAGGACATATGAATGGAAAAAGCTCAGCTGGGACCTAGTGAGGGTGTACAATGATCCAGTATGATGGGGATCAACTCAAAGTTTTAAAGAATGCTAGTATGTCTGTAGCTTTAGTCTAGCTTATGACCCGAACACCTCAATCTGATTGCGGCGTATGCAGTAGTAGTTTTTCCTGCCATGTCAACTGGTGCCACATGCAGCATAGCGTTGAGCGCTAGAGTCGGAGTGGTCCGAAACGCCCCACTGATTCTAATGAGGGTAGATCTTTGGACCCTCTCCAGCTCCTAGCTGAAGCCATCCTTTCCAGCGAGTTCCAGCAAACAAGACCTCCGTATAACAAAATTGGCTCTATAATTGTATTATGGCGGCAAAACGTAGCTTGAGGCGAGAAGCCCCATCTTTTGCCGATAAGACCCTATAATCATACAAGCCGACTGCTGCCTTCCTAATTCTCTCCTCAATGTTGGGCTTCCACGTTAGCCCTCTGTCAAGGATAAGTCTCAGGTACTTAACCCTGTCAGAGAGCACCAAATGACTGCCCGCTATTGAAAAAGAAAAATTCTAAATATTTTATATTTCCTCGTAAATAAGACGAGTCCCGTATTTAGAGGATTTGTCAAGAGACCGCAATTCGGGAGCAAAAGGCACATGCTGAAAATGTTAATCCGTACCATTAAAAATGGAACGCAATTTCATTCAAATTTTTTCCACGTCTGGAAGTTTGCACTAGACTTCCCTTTCAACTCATTTTTTCAGTACATATCCGCCAGTTTCGGTATTTATCTCACCTAGGCGTACTTCGATTTCGATGTTTCCCTCTGAATCGTCATTGGGTGATTGGATCAACACTTGGTCTTAACGGCGCCACACAAAAATAGTCTAATGGTGTCAAATAGCAGCTTCTAGATGGCCAATTGAGATTACCGTTTCGGCAGATTATTCGATTGCCAAAGATTCTCCCCATAAAGCTTTTCTTGCATTACCAAGCTTGCACTTTATGAGTAGTGCGTGGTGACCAAATAATATCGACGCCATGGGCCGCGTCTGATCATAACCGAGCTTCTCAAGAAGTGCTGAATTCAACATGAAACAGTGTTGCAGAGGAGATCGTCTCAGATGTACCGACGACAGTTACAGATGCTTGAGTCATTCGTAGCCGAGACCATAAGGCGCATGACATTATCGCACACATTCTAAGTTCCATCTGCTTCATAATGAAAGAAATGGAAACGATCAGCGACGTATAACCTACATGCGTCCTAGGTAGAGATCCTGGACGTAGGTTTCTTCTGTGGTTGATAGACACAATCACGGCTCTATTTTCGATGTGATGCAAATGTGGCACCGGGATGGAAGTCAGC
Source organism: Anastrepha fraterculus (assembly GCA_037575425.1). Lineage (NCBI taxonomy): Eukaryota > Metazoa > Arthropoda > Insecta > Diptera > Tephritidae > Anastrepha > Anastrepha fraterculus. Next base: position 39,886 of record JAYXIM010024879.1, on the reverse strand, counting down.
CGAAGAGGCGAGGTTTGTTTTGTTCAATCAAAATGTTTCTGGCGTTTTTATCCTCCCCTTTCCAAAACAAAAGGGAGGCCTACAATACTGAAGACTTCCAACGTATACCTTTGGGATTTTTGCTTCTTATTAGTGATGGATGTAGAGATGCACCACCAAGGTGGATGAGACGTTGTCTTGGGAGAGCTGCACATTTGCAGAGAATGTGCTCTGGCCTTTTATCATCCAGCTCGCAGAAAAAACAGATGCTTGCTTCTACTAATCCCCTGTCACGAATGATTTTATTATTTGGATCTCCGCTTGAAACACTGGGTGGTAACCGAACGCATCGATCCTTAAACCTTCCGTTAGATACCCTTTTCAAAAACTCTTCGAAGATCCCGTTTAAAAGGTTATACCCATAAATAGGTAGAAAATTTAGTTTCAGGAAGCTGCCTGCAAACTCAAGGCGTTAGCTATAATAGAAATGTGTTAAATTCACGTCCAAAGTCGGAAAAGTCTTTCCAGACATGGGTACACAACGAAAGGTTAAAGTTCGGCCCAAAGACACACGCACCTATCCTACCATCCAAAAGCATCGACTCGTCTATTTACCAGATTTTCGAGTCAGGTAGAAATTATGGATTACCTGTCTCCCAGAATATTCGATCTAAGACAGATATCTTGAAATTTAGTCAGGAGTCAACGCAAGACGCAATTTCACTACAGGATTGTTTATGAATTTCGATGCGATTTCAATATGTTCTGAGAAATGTTTGACCCTTTCTTAGTGCTCGTAGAGTAACCCCTTCCCTATCCAGATTGGGAAGGGAGGTATTCCTGGAACTGCATTGAGTGCGTCCGTGGAACTGAAAGATTTAGAACAACGTTTCACCGAAATTATCTCCGTCTTCTTCGATTTGATAGCTTGCGTAATCTAGAGTTCTAATTTAAAGAATTCCACTCTGCCCGCTAATTGTCATTTAAACAAATTTCTACTGTAATTTGTGCTTTCCAACGACTTTACCACATTTTCGCCTGAGGCATTCCATCTCAAAAATGTTCAGCACTTTCCGAATAGTATAGCATTTCGCAATCTTCTTCCTCTTTTAGCCCTGCTTGCGCTCATTTATTATCGTAAAACGTCAAAACGGCGCGTCAAGTATGATATTTTACTAATCTGACGTATTGTTGCATACCTGTGCCACCCACTCACCACTCCGCTCACACCACACTTTCTTGCTTCACTTCAAACGAAGTGTTCGCATTTCTGTGTGTAAATATTTTGTGGCAATTAAAGTGAAATCACCGTCACTCAAAGCGTTTGCCCGCCGAAGCGTTGGTAAGTGTTGTTGCGAAGCTGTTCGAGTTGCAGTTCGACGAGTTTACTCGCATCGGTGGGTTTAGCTAATTAAAAGAAAAGGAAAAAACGAAACCAAAAGCAAAGTGACTCATGGCGCTGCGGTGTGGTGAATAGGATGTTACTTGAAAGTTGAGTGAAAAGAGTAAAAACGAAATACTTTTGGTCTGTGTGTCCCACAAAGTATGCATTACTTGCGCTAGAATTGTGCGCAATTGAGGTGTTTGTAGTTGTGGCAGCCCTCAAGCCAAGCCAAATAATGAAGGATTTAGTTAAACATATCCTGGGGTGTTGCACAGCACAACAGCCGTAAAATTCCTTTGAGTGTTGAAAAAGTTTGGGTAATTACATTTTTTCTTTAATTCGACGTAAAGTTGAAGTTTACGAAATAGCAAAAAAAAGGACAAAACCAAAAACGACAAATGCAGTGGAATCTAATTACACTTAATGCATAACACTGTTCGACAAAAATTTGCCACAAGAATGAATGCTGGTGATGCTCATACGAACTCTGCTCAAGCTTAAGAAAATCGGGCTAAAATGGTTGACTCTCATAGCTTTGGTCTTGGCGATATTGACCTGCAGTGCGACAACGCGTGCCAGCATCGCTAGTCTGTCTGCCTTCGCTTAGCTGCAAGAGGAAGCAGATGCCATAAGTAAAGTCCTCACGATGCCTCATGACAACAAGAATGACAGAGAACAACCTTGCCTTACCCCTACGTAGGTGGTAAATGGGTCACTGATATTGTCATTGTGAAACACTGCCAGTTCGGAGTTCTCATAAGGGGCTCTGATGAGACGGATTATCTTAGCGCGAGTTCCCTTTCTACTCAATGCCAGCCATACTGCGTCTCCTGGGATTGTGTCCAATGCCTTCCTACGACGTCAACGAATATCACGCAAAGCTAAGAAAAGTAAAAGTCTACTTTGTCAGCCCGGCGGCACTTAGAGCTTTGCGCTCATGGTTTGAGCGTACCAAATTCGTCGGGGAGTGCCCGACTTCTCTCTCGACTGCATCCGATAATTCGATATTAAGCTCATTTGGAGCGCCGGCCACAGTGGCAATGCGGGCAACTGCGGGTCTGATGAGCTCGACAGGGATGAGCCCTGTCCACGTGATGGTTGCTTCGCAAAATGAGCGGATTGGGGTTTCCTTGAGGGACGGTTGAGGGAGCTCCTGGGGCTAACAAAACACCAGCCCTCGATTTTGGTAGGTATCCTTACCGGATATTGGCCGTTAAGTGTCCATGCGGTGATACTTGAGATTACCTTTCCTGCAGAAGCTGTTTTAAGGACGAAATGGAATCATCTCAACACCTTCTCGTCAGTTGCCCAACTTTCGTCTGGCTAAGATTCAAATACCCGGGCTCTCACTGTTTTGCTACAGTTGCGGATATAGCAGGTTTAAGCCCCACGCGCCTCGTAAATCTCAGCAGCAGATTGAAATGGTTATCGTGTTTAGTCACCGTTTGACCAGCATCCTCACTCTTAGTCCCCCCCCCCCCCCCCTTTCAGTTGTTTTTTTGTTTTGTTTTCCCTCCTCTGATTTTTTCCCTCTGGATGGCATCAGTGGAGTTTGAAAAAGTTGAAATAGTTTTACTAACGCATTCGCAATCTATAAAAAAAGTAGTTCATGGATCACCAGCATCTACTCTTCTGTATAGAAAAGTTTAATTTTGTAAATTAGTGTAATAAAAAATATGGTGAATTAGACTGAATGAAATGTAATAAGTTTTGCTGCTGTTAATATGATTCCTAATTAAATGGCTTACGGCTATATAATGACGTCAGAAGGGGAACAATAATGAAGAAATATGATAAGTATTTTGGTAAAATTGTTAGTAACGGGTGTTTTGTTTAGCTGCATAAGAGCTATCGATATCGATAACTATTATCAAGCCACTCATGATTTATGTACTGTGTGTGTACATTGGGAAATACTATATTTGTTCAATGAGAGTATCTTGCGAATCAGCGATTGTGCAGAAATCGGTCGGTAATTTTACGTATCCAGTTTCATCTATAGCAACTTTTCCATCACCGATATCTAAGAGTTGTTTTGAAAATGTTTCAGCTGAAAGGACCAACAGAGTTCCGTCAAATAGTTTGTCGTTGTTTTTAATATCTTTCAATGTCCTGTTCAACGCCTCCAACGAATGTTTGTGTGCCATAGTACATTCATCCCAGATGATAATTTTACACTGTTTCAGCACGGTAGGTTTTGACGATTGTTTCTTAAATGCAACATTAGGGTTATTCTGAATTTTTACTGGCAGCTTAAATACTGAATGAGCTGTTCTGCCTCCATCCAATAAAGTTGCTGCAATGCCCGATGATGCAACGGCCAATGCGATGCCATTATTTGATCGTATTTCAGCAAGAATTGGCGAAATAAGGAATGTTTTGCCAGTTCCACCCGGTGCATCCAAAAAGGAGAACCCACCTTGTCCAGCTGAAACTGCGAGCCGAAAGCGATCATAAATGGTTCTTTGTTCCTCATTCATTAGTGGGACACTGCGGGCAACAATCGCTGCCATTTCTATAGTGCTCTACTGCAGTTCACGATTCATTTTAGTGTTTATTAAATGCAGATGCAGTTCGATTTGGCGAATTCATACCGAAATGACTGAGTGGTAAGTTGGCAATGACAATGCAAAGATCCTCAATAGCAATCAATGCTTCATTGTACATTGCGTCGCTGAATAGTATGGTTAGATCGTGGCACCGTGTACGATGTTGATGCAATATATCATCAGTCATTAAATGTTTGTGATTATCCCACAATATCTGTGCTCGGGTTGGGAAACATGTAGTCAACACTATAGCGAATAGTAGACAAATTTGTATTGCTGTACAGTTCAATACAGCTTCAGCAAGCGTACATTCCCACTCAGTTATCAACCGGGGATAAAAAATGATTAAATTTTTAAAACGGCTATTAAGAAATAGGGGTTGGTGATAAAAAGCTAAAAATTTAGGGTTGAATGTATTTTTAATGCGTCATAATAAAAAAAATTAAAAAATTAAAAAAAAGTCTAAAAATTAAAAAAAAATGTTAAGGGTGGACAACCCTTATCACTAATGTGTATGAAAAATAAATGTTGGCCGATTCTCACCTACTCAATATGCTGACAAAATTTCATGAGAATCGGTCAAGCCGTTTCGGAGGAGTACGAGAACGAACATTGTGACATGAGAATTTTATATATAAGATTATCATTTTAAGTTCCCAAACTCTTAAAAACAAGAAGTAAACAAGTGAGAATTTCGAATGCAAGTGTATACTTGAAGTTATATTGCAACACCTCTTGCACAATTACAGTCTTCCCAGTTGCGAGGTCCCCCATGGATGTACACTTTCAGCCATATTACTCGTACGATGTTGAGAACTTTCTTCGATCTAAAATACTTAAAAATCAATAAAATAATTAAAAAATACTTCCATCTGAAATCATAGGGGAGGCAAAAAAAAACAAAAAAACAAATAACTATTTATCAATACTAAAATTTCTATAAGCACATTTTGTTTTTCGTGCTTACTTTTCTCAATTTGGGCACAAGTTAGGTAGGTAGGTGGGGTGGTTGTCATACAGACACACTTAGACCTTTCGCAGGTCCATTGTGATATCACTGGAGCTTATCCTTACTCTACGTGTTGCTTTTAAAACCATCCGGTAGCTGTAATAAACGAGCAGAGCTTCGTTAGTTTTAGATGGGCTATGTCCGCTACATCGGTTAGAAATACTGTATCAAGAGTGCGCAGCCTTCTCATAGCTAGGCTTTCACACTCACATAAAAGGTGTCTGACTGTTTCCTCTTCTTCTGTATTTAGACAGTTTCTACAGAAATCGAAGTACGGTAGTCCTAACCTTCTAGCGTGGCTGCCTATTAAACAATGACCAGTTAATACACCTATCATTTTTCTTATAGCTTCTCTGTTAAATCTTAGCAAGATCTTCGATCGACCGCTGTTCCAGTTCGTCCAAGTCTGTCTGCTTTTTGATGGTTACCCTGTCTACAAATAATTTACAAGTGGCTATGGGCATGGGTATCAGCGCCTTATCCGGTTCGAGATCGAGCGTTGTACCGGTTCGTGCAAGCTCATCCGCCTTGCAGTTTCCTGCAATATTCCTGTGGCACTCAGATAAGGTGCACCTTGTAGCACTTAGATACGTCATTTAGTAGTTTAAAACATTCTAGAACTGTTTTTGACGAGTGTGTTCTGGATTCTAGCGCTTTTATTGCCGCTTGACTGTCCGAGTAAATGAAGACTTCTTTTGTGGATAATACTCTCGTTTTTATTTCTGTAAGTCCCTCTTTTATGGCAGTGACTTCCGCCTGAAATACACTGCAATGGTTAGGTAGGGGAAATGATTGGCATACTCTGAGTTTATCGGAGTAGACCTCTCCACCTACTTTGTTGTCCAGTTTTGAGCCATCTGTGTAGATGTCTAAATCATTTTTCTTAACAATAAGCCCGTTATCTAATTCCTCTTTGGAAGGAAATACTGTGGCAAAGGATTTATTTAAATTTATGTCCTTGGTCTTACAGAAATCCTTTGTGCCAGGAATGGAGGGGAATTGTTTTAAAATTGATGAGTGTCCTCTTTGGTTCGTTCTGAGTAGGCCGATTTCTCTTAGTCTGAGAGTTGCTTTGGCAGCTGTTTGCTTACCGAATTGCTCTATGGATAAAATATTAAGCATAATATTTAGTGCATCTGTGGGTGTGGTCCTGAGGGCCCCGCAGATGCAAAGACTGGCCATTCTTTGTACGTGTACCATGGTTCTTTTAATATATAATTTATCTAAAGTCGGCCACCATACTAATATGCCGTATGTAATGGATTGGCCTGACAATTGCCGTGTAAAGCCAATATACGATAGATGGGGAGAGATCCCAACTTAGTCCTATCAGCTGTTTACAAGAATATAGTGCTATTGTCGCCTTTTTTACTCTATCTTCTACATTTGCCTTCCAAGTTAGTTTTCGGTCTAGTATCAGACCTAAGTAGCCGGCCTCATCACTAAATGACAGTGCCGTTCCACCTAGAGTCAGAGGAGCTATATTTGGAATTTTGTGTTTCCTTGTAAATAAGATGAGTTCAGTTTTATTGGGGTTGACGCTTAGCCCATTTGCTTTTGACCAGTTTTCAACCATGTTTAGTAAATCTTGCATGACTTCTCTAAGTGTATTGGGAAATTTCCCGCTTACTACCATTGCAACATCGTCCGCATATGCTACGACGTGTTGTCCTTTCTCCTCTAGGCTCTTTAGCAAGGAGTTTAATGCCAGCACCCATAGGAGAGAGGACAGCACGCCGCCTTGAGGTGTTCCTCTGCTAACTTTTTTCTTGATCTCTGAGGCCCCTAGGGTTGCGATCACAAATCTGCTCAAGAGCATGTTTTTGATGAACTCAACCAGAGCGCCAGAGATGCCGAAATCCGTCAGTGCCTTTATTATGGTATCCGGTAGGATGTTGTTGAACGTGCCCTCGATATCAAGAAAGGCTAGCAGTGTGAATTCTTTATTATAAATTGACTTCTCGACTTTCTGTAACAAGTGAGTTAAGTGCTGTTTCAGTAGATTTCCCTTTACAGTACACATGTTGTGAGATACTAAGCTTATTAGGGCTGATGTTAGCCTTAATATGCTCTTTTATTATTCTTTCTAATGTTTTTAGCAGAAAGGAGGATAGGCTGATTGGCCTGAAATCCTTAGGTGTTGTGTGTGAACTTTTTCCCGCTTTAGGAATAAAGACAACTTTTACCTCTTTCCATACTGAAGGGACACTTTTAAGTTTCAGAGCAGCCTTGAATATAGCCGTTAACCACTCCATGATGTAGTTGAGTGAATGTTGTATTTGGGCCGGGAATAATCCATCTGGACCCGGCGATTTAAATGGTTTGAACGTGTTCACTGCCCAGGTTATCCTGGATTCAGTGATTATTTCTTCAATGTCAGAGTTAGGTCTTTCTGTACTATTGTTGATTAATACGTTAGATGATTCGTTGCTGGGAAAGTGTGTGTCCACTAGCATCTTCAGAGTTTCGTCACTCGATATAGTCCAACTCTTATCCGGTTTTTGGAGGTATCCGGAGGAATAGTGTTTTTTTGAAAGGATTTTACGCAGTCTAGAAGCCTCTGTGGTTCCTTCGATTTCTCCACAGAACGTTCTCCAACCAGACCTTTTCGCTTTCCTAACTTCTTTTTTGTAAATTTTTAGCTTACTGTAATAGCAGTCCCAGTCTTTACTCTCTCGTGTCGCTTTCGCTCTATTAGGGCACAAAGAATTGTCTATTAGATTTCTCTTATTTCTGGTCGATTGGCCAATACCATTTCTGTCACTGTTCCACATTTTGTCGATTTATGCTTACATAGAAAGTTTTGCGCTAGCAATCGAGCAAATTAGGTCGAATCAGTAGGACGTCATTATATGAAAAATGTTTTCGATTTTTTACAGAACTGGGATACAGCTCATTTTTACAAGCCTTTTTTGAGGCCAGTTGGGTACCGTCACGGAAATTTTGCAAAAGTAAATTATAAAAGTGATAAATGCCTGTTACCAGTTTTGGACTATATGGCCCATGTGATAGAATCTCTTATCCAAGCTCTTTGAGCTTTTGGTGCGCCACTGCAGAGATGCATGGCTTGGTGTTATCTTGGCGGAAAGCAACACTCTTCTTTTTGGTCAATTCTTGTCATTTCGGATTGATCATCTACTGCAATTTGGACAGCACTCAAGAGTCAAGAATCACGAATTGAATGTTTTGCCTGACGAAATCGCATAATTGCCACGGTTCAATTCCATCAAACACAAAGCACTATGATTTGACCGCTAGCCAACTAATGTTCTTGTACGATACCCATTTCTCGTCATCAGTTATTATGCGTTTGCCGTTAAGTAGATCGACTTTCGTACGCTTTAGCAAATCATTACTAGCATCGATTCTGTGCAAACGGTTCGTTTACGCCAACTCGTGTGGCTCCTATACATCGAGCTTCTTCTTGAGACCAACCTTAAGCAAATGGTTCCTAACAGTTTTCTGATTAATTGTCATTTCCTTGGCAATGAAGTAAGCGCTCTAATGTTGACTCGAATGCTCAATTTTTATGAATTTATCGGAATTTCTGAAATTGACCTACTAGAACATGCCTCCTTCTCGATGTCTATAATAGTGGAGCCGTGTTATTGGGCTCATGAACAAGAGAGTTTTTGGTCAGTAGATCCAACTTGTACATTGATTGTAGTGTATATACGATATGAGCGTTTTTTTCATTGTAGAGTTGCAGCTGGTAGGAAAAAATGTTATTAGTTCGTCATCAGAGCTTGATGACGACGGCTCAAAACTATTAAATTCAAATAAATGTTGTTTAAAAATTTTTCGATACTTTTAAAAAATTAGATATTATTAAAATTACGCCAATAAGGCGTGCGACATATCACAGCATATGAGCCTATGTATCAAATTTGTTTTGCAATCCTGCAACATTCTTTATTACGTACCGTACCACACCAGTTTGAGAGCCTTTGCCGATAGACTTTAGAGCACATCCTTTACTAAAATATAATAAAAAAATCATTATTTATTATTTAAAACATAATTGGGAGTAGGATTTTTTCAAAACAAAGAAAAATATTGAATTGGATTTATGCATATATGTACACACACACACACACACACAACCCATCTAACTACAAGAACCAATATACCAGCTTGCTTATGTTAGTAAGCGCAGCACAAAAATATGCAACATTAATACAAATACATAAATTCATAAAAAAAAACATAAACGAAAATAATTTGCATTGCAAGGTAAAATAACAATGCATATGTACGCATACCAACAAAGCGAAAGAAAGGATATAGAACACTACCACATAAATGAATAGCAACTCTTTTAAATTACTTTCATAGCATATGTATTCGCACTCTGGTGTGCGTAATAGGTATGTATATGCATATGTGTGTAAAGATTGGTAAAAGCCCTGTAGTGAGAGGCAAATTTACTCAGCAAACATTCTAGTTCGTGTACCGGTATTTGGTGGAAGAAAATGAACTAGTGCCAAAGTGACTATAACTGTACTAGTTGCAAATTGCCCAATTCGATTCCTGCAGTGAAAAGCCGAATCATTCCCCAAACATTCTAGATCGTATTTGATGGAAGAAACTGAACTAGTGCCGAACTGACTAGAACTGTACTAGTTGCAAATTGACCAATTAGATTCCAGCAGTGAAAAGCCGAATCATTCCCCAAACATTCTAGTTCGTATTTGATGGAAGAAACTGAACTAGTGCCGAAGTGACTAGAACTGTACTAGTTGCAAATTGACCAATTCGATTCCTGCAGTGAAAAGCCGAATCATTCCCCAAACATTCTAGTTCGTATTTGATGGAAGAAACTGAACTAGTGCCGAAGTGACTAGAACTGTACTAGTTGCAAATTGACCAATTAGATTCCAGCAGTGAAAAGCCGAATCATTCCCCAAACATTCTAGTTCGTATACGGTATTTGATGGAAGAAACTGAACTAGTGTCGAAGTAACTAGAACTGTACTAGTTGCAAATTGACCAATTAGATTCCACAGTGAAAAGTCAAATTACTCAGCAAATATGCTAGTTTGTGTACAGGTAGGAGAAAATGCCCTAGTTCGCAAGTGATGTGAATTTTACTAGTTGCAAAACGACCAATTAGATTCCTGCATTGAAAAGCCGAATCATTCCCCAAACATTCTAGTTCGTATACGGTATTTGATGGAAGAAACTGAACTAGTCCGAAAGGGACGAGATTTGTACTAGTTGCAAAATAACCATTTAGATTTCTGTAATGAAAAGCCGAATTACTTAGTAAATACTCTAGTTCGTGTGCGGGCATTTGATGAAAATAAGTGAACTAGTCCCAAAGTGATTAGAGTTGCACTAGTTGCAATACTACCAACTAAATGCCTGCCGTGCGAAATCGAATTATTCAACAAACGTGCCAATTCGTATAAAGGTATTTGATGGAAGAAACTCAACTAGTCCGCAAGTGCCTAAAATTGTACTAGTTACAAAATGACTAATGAGAGTTGTATAGAAGACAAATATTCCTCTATTTATTTTCGTGTTGTTGTCAACGTTTTGAATGGGAGTATTTTATATATTTTTTGAAGCTGCTTTTATTTAGTTTCTGTATGCTTATATACAATTTTTAAGTGTGAAATTTTGAAAAGTTCGGTCATACAACCGAGTGGTTAGTTTCTAGTGGCACCTACAGGTGACAGGGGTCAAAAATTGATTCTACAGTAACAAAGACATTGCCAATTTTAATGTATGGAAGCCTGGTTTGGAGAACAGATCTTCGCTAAGGCTATAATATCACTAAACCTTGGATAGTGCAAAGGACTGCATGCATTGGCATCATCAGAGCATGTAAAACTTGCCCCAGTGCTGCCCTGAATGTCGTTTTGCACTTAAAACCGTATTTTTCCGAACTTCGTACAGATCTCTCTATCCGCAAACAGGAGTTTGAAGGCCGCGCCAGGGAAATCTTTCCAAGTAGGCAGGATTGGAACGAAGAGAAAATCTACACCGAAACTGGTAACTCTGCATTCACTGACGGTTCCAAGATGGAATTGGGAGTCGGAGCGGAGGTTTTCCCCAAATCAGCCAATTTATGTATTTCCTTTTCAGGCAGAAGTCTCTGCGATCTTACAGGTATGCAAATCGTTAGGGAACGTGATAGCGGGGGAGATATTAACATTTTTTCCTATAGTCAACCCGCGACCAAAGCTCTGACGATGTCATGGTGCAGACACAAACTCCCGTATGAAGGAGAACCAATCTCTTGGGTGTGAAAGTAAGATTTCTCTGATCTGTTTTTAGGATAAAGGAGCACAGAGGGAAATGAAATTGCAGTTAAGCTTGCCAGGAAGGGCAATGAATTGGTCTCAGTGACCTCCCACCAGGTCATCGGCATCCCCCTGACAGTTGTTAAAGAGGAATTACACAAATTATTTCCCATTTCTTCATGTGCTATTTCGAAAGCCCTTTGGCCCCAGTACAATATACGGAGGACTTGGAAAATCCTTTGGACTCCTCGCCATTCAATTTCCAAGCTCGTAGCTGTGTTTACCGGTCACTGGACGATCGACACGCACGCGGAAAAGTTAGGCTTACTATTTAACTCTCATTGCAGAATCTGTGGGAACCTTTGAAGGAAGGAGACTGTTGAGCGCTTTCCGGGCTTTTCCGCTGAAATTAAATATTTTAATGAAAAATTCCATTTAACAACAACATTTTCTTCAAATTCAATTTAAAAATTTTGTTTAAAAAAATGTTGTCTAAAATGTTTTTTAAAGTTTGCTATTTATTTATTTTTTGTGCTCAAATGCATATTTAGAAGAAATTTAACACAAACAAAATTTGTTTTCCCATTCACTTTGCTACCGAACAACGCATTGATCGAAAAGAAAATATTGTCTGGAATATTTTAATTTATAGCAAAATATATTTAAGTCATTAATTTATAAATTTTTACTTACTTTTTCAACTGGTCCCCAACTGGTGATTTTTGTCACTAATTGGGCTAGGTTTTTTTGGGTCAATTAGGAACTAGTTCATGAACTGGTGTAAGAATGTAAGACACAGGCTGACTCTACTAGTCAGTTTATAAAACACTGTTGTGCAGTCTAAAAATTAACATTTCATAGAATATCGCAGTATTAAAAATACCAGTTGATGTCATTAAAAAAGGGCCTAAGACGAACTGCCTCAGCTGCAAAGCAAACTTACAGTCAAAAAGTTTCGAACTAGCAGCTTTGACTGCAGGGTTCATACAACATTATTGTTCTTATTGCAAAATTTATTTTTTACAGCCATTGTCGTTGCTATGCCACAGCTTCCGGAATTTTTTCATCTCTTCAACGACGCGACCAACTGGAAGGAGTCAGTCAGTTATTTCTTTCGAACGATGAATTTTCACGGCAGCGCAATTTTGAAAGCGCAATAAAAGGTGGAGATGATGTATTTATTTCTGCAACACATCTGCAGAGAAGAGTCATAGTTGCCAGCGCTGAGTTTAGGTTGCTTAGAAAGGTGTGTTAAAAGCAGTAAAAGGTGTTGCTGCTCTGATGTTGGCGTTGATGTTGTTTTACGCGGGGTGTTCAACCTGCACCAACCCTTATACAGCGAGAGGCGTGAGGGGCGCGCGCGGAAATGTTTTACAGCTAGCTGGTGCTGTCTGCCGTTCTGGCAGCTGTTAGATGGTACTTCGATTGTAATTTCACGCCTGAATTATCCTTGGGGAGACATTCAACGAAAGGAAAAAAACACACACACACAACAATAACAAACAACACAAAAGAAAACCAAAATAGTTGAAAATAAGGTGAGCGATGCAAAATAATAACAAAGGGAGGAAAAAAATCTAAAAACAGCGTAGGCAAAAACAACAACCGCCAATGCCTTTTGATTTACCGTGACAGTGGCAATGGCAGTGGATTTTTGTTTTATTTTGTTTAATTTTATTTTTATGTGTTGCATGATTGTAGAGCCCACCTCGCGCCTTACCCTCTGCATCGACACCTGCCACAACCACTCATCGCCATTTACAGCTATTGTTCTATATTTAACAAAGTCAAGCAGTTGTTGCCAGATTAAGATATGCAGCGCAGTGACGTGTAGCACTATGCGCCAGGTGGAAGTTGGTTGCTCAGAAGCTTGGAAATATGCTGGAAAAAGTCACTTGTTATTGTCGTTTATGCCCACGCAGCAGCTCAATCATACATATATACAGACATATTTTTGCAGTAAATGAACGTGAAGTGAGCTGCGTTTCGCAATAAGGCCCCGTTGCGCTAACCCACTTCCGTTCTCGCGTCAATTAAACAAACGCAGCCGAAAGCTAGCAGCCAACTGCGATGGCTAGCATTTCAGCGAAATACATACCGTAAATGTTAGCTTTGAAGGTAACTCAGCTTTTTCATCTTTCCCAATATTGCAGTTTTTTCTGCTGTCCCGTGTTCCGACTCTTACCTCAGAGGCATACCCATACACATTTACTCCTAACTGCGTCTAAACGGCGTGTAGCTGCATTTTACTCGCTTTATTTTCTGACCTTTTGTTTTTAGCGATGGCGCACAGTGGTGCGAATTCAATGAGGTCTCAGTCGAAAATATCATTATTTAGATACTCGGGGATTTAGTATTATTTGAACCAGTTGCATTAAATTTGTGTTCTCGCCTGTTAGTATGTGGCATATTTCCGACTTTTACTTATCATTTCATTTGACACGCACATTTCAGCTCCTCTTACAGACCTTAAGAATTGAAGTCCAAATAACTTGGCCAAAATCTAGAAAAGAGTAAAAACAGGCACTGAAGTCATACAATATGGGCAACTTTTTTTGACTGGGCTTATCAGTCAGCGTTTCTTCATTAAACAGTATAAAGAAGTATTTATTGAACGCTGAGATTTATAAAAGAAATACCGACCGAAAGCGCAGTTGATTATGTAGGTTGTCAGATGTTCTTCTCCTTATAACCATTTACCGGTTTTTGGAAAGGACGAAAAAGGTTCGTTGCCTGTCACTTCCTTTAGCGAAGTATCGATAGTTGATACCGGAGAACATTTAATAAAACTAGGAGTCTGAAATCAGCTTTTGTACTTGGGTATACTTGGTTTTTATTAGATCAATTCTCGCTTATGTAGCGTCGGCTTTATGGCTCGGAATAGGAGTAGGCTATAACATGCCAAGGCGCATCTGTATAGTATAATTCAGGACCAGCTCTTAAAGCTTTATTCCAAATATTTCTTCTGAATCTACAGACTTAAGACGAAGCGATGAAGGCAATATGTCAACTGCATTACTATGGGCACAAGGAAAAATATTTCGACAGATATCAGAACCATAACCATTACTGCCGCCTTGCATGTCCTTTATATGCCAGAAGCGTTCCTTGAGCCTGATGCCTTCTTTGGGAGAAAATAAGGTTTACGTTTATCTCCTAGCGACCACTAAAGGTAGTAGTGATTTATAACTGATTTTTCCAAAAATTTCTTTACAGACGGCTTCCAAAAACTGGAGAACTGGATACCTTCTGAGACAACTTCACATTTTTTAAGCACTATATTAGGTTGCCCATATTCGACGGACCCATGTGTTTTTTTTAAATCAAAGAAAAATACAATTTTTTTGATGTTGACGATAATAATCATTTTATTTGGTTCAAGTAGATTTGTTGGCATCACTTTTTGAATATGATATCTGTCAAATGGGCGCCTTGAGCCTGTACGGCGTATTGTGCCCGTTTTGCAGCATTTTCCATAGTTTTAGCTAACATTTCGGCTGGAATAGCGGCTATTTCCTCACGGACGTTGTTCTTGAGCTCTTCTATGGTCTTTGGCTTATAAATATAAACCTTTGATTTTAAATATTCCTACAAGAAGAGGTCAGGTGGCGTTAAATCGGGCGAACGCGGTGTCCAGTCAAAATCGCCATTTTTCGACATCAAACGACGAGGAAACAATTTCTTCAAAAAATCGATTGAGGTGCGAGCTGTGTGTGGTGGAGCGCCGTCTTGTTGAAACCAGAACTGCCTCATACGCTTTCGACGAATAATTGGCATCACAATAGTTGCTATCATATCGTGATAACGCTCCTGATTGACGGTAACAGCTTGACCATCTTCATTTTCGAAGAAAAACGGCCCAATAATCGTTTTCGCACTAACGCCGCACCAAACAGTGACTTTTTCGTTGTAAAGAGGTACCTCTTGAATTTCGTGAGGATTTTCAGTGGCGTAAATACGGCAATTTTGCTTGTTTACCGTCCCATTCAATAAGAAATGAACCTCATCGGACATGATGATTTTGTTCTTCTTCTTCTTCTTTTGACTTCTTTTGTTGAATGTAAATTTCAACAATATGGGAGCGCTCGCGTGGCGTGTAATGTTCCATGGTAAAAATCTGCTCGGACTGACGCTTCCAACGCTGTATGCCATTAAGCGATCTGACGTCTCTGTCAATAGATACAGGGTTGCCAGATGGGTCCGTCGAATATGGGCAACCCTGTATATTATTGCTGAGAGCTGCCACCAATATCAGTCAAATTCTGAAGTAACAGTCAGGCACAGAAGTTAGTTGTACCTCTTCATAAATTATTCTTAGGTTTAATCCAAGTTCGGTCGCGAAGAGGATCTATCTCCAGGTTATGTTGGTACTAGATCACTGTGGTGGTGAAATTACTTAGCTGGTAGTTTGACGCGGATGTGAGGCTCATGAAATGGGACGAGAGAGAAATAATTACTGATCCAAGTTTGTTGGAATTTTATGTGGATGAGGATTCAGATCCGAATGGAAGGTTCAAATGGATGAGGTGCGTACCGAAGACACAACGATTGTTGATGCAGTCTAAAGACCTGCAAAGTAACTGAGTGTTTCTTGCTGAAATGCGCACGGAGTGGAAGCAGAACTCATTGGCATGCTGAAAAGAAAATATCAATAATCGCTGGTTGCATTGATGGCGAGTCCAATTACATGAGAAAATACGTATTGTGTCAATATTTTCTTATGTTTTCGTACAGGCATTCACTAGACTAAAAAGATGCATTGTTGGGTTAGATATACTGAGATTGGATCACCTACATTATACCTTCTGCTCAAATATGAACGAGACTGATTTAAGAAAACACAAACGGTTAATTATTGTTCAATTTTTATTATATCTCCTTCAAAGTAATCACCATTGGAGGCGATACACATATGCCAACGTTTTTTCCAATAATCATAGCATTTCTGGAAGGCCGATTTCGGTATGGATTTCAGTTCCTTCTTCGAATTCTCTTTTATGACTTCAATTGTCTCAAAATGTTTTCCACGGAGCGGCAACTTGAGCTTGGGAAACAGGAAAAAGTCACATGGAGCCATATCAGGCGCATACGGTGCTTGCGGAACGATATTAACATTATTTTTGTTCAAATAATCGCGAACAAGACGTGATGTGTGAGCTGGTGCATTATCGTGATGCAAGAACCATGACTTGTTGTCCCACAATTCCTTCCTTTTAAGGCGAATGTTCTCGCGCAAACGCTTTAAAACGTCTAAATAATATTCAGCGTTAACCGATCGGCCTTGCGGAAGGAACTCCGAGTGCACCACACCTTCGTAATCGAAAAAAACTGTCAGCATAACCTTAATTTTTGAGCGACTTTGGCGTGGTTTTTTGGGTTTCGGCTCCTCCGGGGAGCCACTTTTGTACCACTGGAAAACACGTGCACGCGATAGAGCAGAGTCCCCATAGGTTGTCTGCAACATTTTTAAGGCATCTGAAGCCGAAACTTTGTTGGAATAACAAAATTTCAAACAAATTCTTTGTTCAACTTGAATTTCCATCGTTAAATTCGAAAAACACACTCGAGCTTGACTTGTTTACAGTAGCACAGAAAACAAACTATGTGACATATCACGCTGAAATTTGCCATGTAAGCTTATAACAGTCCTGCCAAAAAACAAAAAAATTATTTTTGCCATATATCATCCGCGGACCGTTTTATTGATAAAGTCTCGTTCATATTTGAGCAGAAGTATTACATCTCAACAAATTTCTCAGATTCATTAAGTACTCGTAGTCACAAAAGTTTGAATTTTTTTAATTTAATTTTATTTTAATTTTAAAATTTCGCTTTAATTTTTTAATGTTAATTCTTAGTTATTTTTAATTTTGAATTTTAAGTTTTAGCTCTAAGTTTTGTTTTAATTTTTAAATTTTCTTTGTTTTTTAATTTAAATTCTTAATTATTTTTAATTTTAAGGTTTTAATTTTTAATTTCAATTAAAATTTTAAATTTTTATTAGCTTTCATTTAAAGAAATTTTGTTTATATTTTTTGTTTTAACTTTTAATTTTTAATATTTAATAATTCCAATTTAAATTTTAATAAAATTTGAAATATAATTTTAATTGTAATATTTAATTTTGAATTTTTATTAATTTCAGTTTTAATTTAAATTAGAATCTGAATTTTTGAATTTTGAACTTTCAATTTTAAATTTTAAATTTTTTAATTTTGATTTTACTTGAATTTTAAAATTTTCTTTTTTTCAATTTGAACTTTTAAATTTAAACTTTTAGTTTTTAATTACAATGATAATATCAATTGGTTTTAAATTTTTATTAGTTTTCATTTTAAGAAATTTGTTTACATTTTTTGTTTTTTAATATTTAATAATTTCAATTTAAATTTAAATTTAATATATGATTCAATTTTTAATAATTAATTTCTAATTTTTATTGATTTTAGTTGTAATTCAAATTAGAATCTGAATTTTTGAATTTTAAATTTTAATTCTTGATTCGTAACTTTTAAGTTTTAGCTTTTAATATTTAATTTTAATTTTTTAATTGTTTTTACATTTCCTTTTCTATTTTTTATTCACAGTTCTTAGTTCTTAATTTTTAGCTTTTATTTTTATTTTTAATTTAATTTAATTCACCAAATTTAACATCGATTTTAATTTCATTTGAATTTTACTTTTAATTTAAACTTTTTAGTTTCAACACTTAATTTTAAATTTTGAGTTTTGAATTTTTAATTTCTAATTTTAGTTTTAATTGAATTTATATTTTAATTTTATTTAAACTATAGTCCTAATTTAATATTTTTAGTCTTAATATTTAATTTTAATTTTAATGTGAGTTTAATTTTTATTAAAAGTATGAGTTTAAATTTTAATTAAATAAAAATTTTAAATTCTTAATTAAATCTTTTTTAATTAATTTAGATTTTAATTTTATTTTACTTTTAGTCCTATTTCACAATGGACCTGCGGAAGGTCTAAGTGTGTCTTACGACAACCTAGTCCTATATCACAATTTAATTTTAGTTCTATTTTTCATGTGGCTTTAATTTTAATTACAATAAATTTTAAAATTTTTATAAATTTTGATTTTAATTTAATTTCTATTTTTAGTTTTAACTTTTCAATTTTAATATATAATAATTTAAATTTTAACTGTAACTACACCTTTAATTTCTATTTTAATTTTAACTTTCGTATTTAAATTTAATTTAGATTTTAATTGAATTAGATTTTTTAATTATTAATTGTAATATTTAATTTTTTAATTTTAACTTAATTTTAATCTTTATTAAAATTTATGGTTCTTATTTTCGCTTCTTACTATTAGTTTTAGTTTTAACTCAAATTTAAAGCTGAATTTTTAGTTTTTAATTTTTAAATTTAAATTTTTATTTTTAATTTTAATTTTAAGTTTTTCATTTAAAGTTTGCCGTTAGTTTTATGTTTTTTTCTTAATTTTGAACTTAATTCCAGTTTTAATTTTAATTTTCGCTTTCATTGTCAAGTTCCTTTTAATTTTAGTTTTAATTCTGAACTTAAGTTTAATCCTTAATACTAATATTTATATTATTTAGAATTTTTGGTTTTTAGTTTTTAATTTTCAGTTCTTATTTTAATTTTCCTTTTTAATTTTAATTTACCATTTTTAGTTTCTAATTTTATCGTTCACTTAAATTTTCTACAAATCTCATTTTGCCAAAATATTACAATCACTCGGCACACTGTGCTTTCATGGTCCTTTTCACCCAATTCAATTCTCCCTCCCACTGCCTTTTGATGGCTTTCAGTTTTTCCTTTGTTTTATACTTTTTTGTTTCTTTTACTTCCTGTTTTTGGGTTGGCTGTACAGCATTTTTGTAACCAACACGAAGGCGAGTCGCGTCAAATTACAAAATATGCACAAAAACAAAGCAGCCCTGCAGCAACAACAAATAGCACACAAAAACAAGTACTCTGGCAAACTTAAAAATAACAAAACTGCAATGAACTTCCAAACTGCAGCAGTATTTTAGCTCAGCTCGTTTTTTCTCATTGTATACTTTTCGGCGTGCTACCTGTTTTCGATACCCCTCACCGCCAGTCTATGAATTGTAGCTTCTGCTGGGGCTGCGTATCGGTTGCGTTTATCACATTTTTTTCGTGCCAGCTGCTGTGGCATTGGTAACCATTTGGCGTGTAAACTGGTTAGACGCAACGCAACGTAATAGAGCAACCCATGGACTTGTATGTAAACAATGTGCGTATGCGTGTGGAACTGTACACTTCTGTAGTGTGTGTGTGTGTGTGTGTGTGCTTAAACATGCATATGTGTTCAAGTGAGCTCATATATGGTACGTTCAATTGTCTGCCGGTGTGTGAAGCCTAGCATCCGTTTCATGCTCGGCTGATGACATCTAACAGCGCGTGCTATGGAATTTTTATTTCGAAAATTCCAAAACCTTAAATAGAGTCACAGCACACAGACCAAGTGATTAATATGTATTGTGAGCCATGATTTTTGTTGCTTTAATTTTAAATAATGGAGTAGTTGTTGCTCTGGAATTATAAATGTCTCACATTGACAAAAGATTACTGAAAAGAACAGTTGGGAGCCCTTAAAACTTTCATTTCACGTGAGCTTAAGAATGATGTAAATTACTTTTCAGTAAGCGCATATTCACAAAAACAATGCAAACTCAAGGCACTGATTTAATTTTTGTACGGCTTGAAAGTGAATAGAATTATAGTTGCTACTTTTTTTAGAAAAGAGTTTTATTACGAGTATTCAAATAGAATTGAATCCCTTGAAATTTTCTTTAATTGTAAAACTGTAATAAATTTGGGAAGCTTATTTGGAGAGGATTACATTTATAAAATATTCGGGTCTTTGCAAGAATTTTGTTGGCTATTGCATTTACTTATTTGGAAATTGATTCGTACCCCACAAATCTATATGAGGCCATTAAGGTAAATAACAACAGCATATTAAGCACAGGACAACCGACGTATTGGCCAACTGACACTAAAAAACTTCCTGACCCAATCGACTACTGTATTACGAAAAACCTGACTCATGAAAACATTGCAATAAAATCGTGCCTTGACTTATCATCAGACCACTCACCATTAATAATAACGCTCCAGGATAGACCTGTTAGAAAAATCATCACCTCGCTATATAACCATAAGAGGAACTGGATTATATTTCGTGATGTCATAAAAGAAAACATGGAAACTCGAGCCTCTTTGAAATCCTCCTCCGAACTGGACAATGCAATCGTATACTTAAACGATAACATAATAAAAGCAGTAACACAATCGACACCAATGTTAGACACCTTAATAACAAAGAAAATCCTTGCTTTTATTTTAGACAAAATCAAACAAAAACGCAAACTCAGGAAAGACTGGCAACGCTCCAAACACCCCGCCGATAAAACTAAACTAAACAAATCATCAAATGAACTCAAAAAAATTCTCGAAGATCATAATGACAATCAACTGAAGAAGTACCTAAGCAGCCTCGAAACAACTACAGCTACCAACTATTCCCTACGGAAAGCAACTAAAAAACTCACTAAAACAACCATACAAAAGCCTCCGATAAAAACAAATTCCAACACATGGGCTAGAACAAGCAAAGTAAAGGCTGAAACATTTTACTGACCACTTTAAAAAAATATTTACAAATAGCATGGATAATAAAGACATTGAGCTGCCGAACACAATTGAGAATGCAGACCACACAATACAAAACACGACAAAAGCAGAAATCAAATATTATATAAAGAAACTTAAAGACAAAAAGACACCGGGATATGACCAAATAAATGGAAAAATACTAAAGAAACTACCCGATACTATAATAAACTACATCCAAGACCTCTTCAACGGAATAATTAGGTTACAATACTTCCCAAAAGCATGGAAAGTTACACAAGTTATAGCGATCCCCAAGCCAAACAAGAACGCCACTTTTGCTAGCAATTAGCTTGCTGCCCATCCTCTCTAAATTGCTTGAGAAAATACTGCTTGACAGAATTGACCCGATTCTAAAACAAAAAAACGCTATCCCCTCACACCAGTTCGGTTTCCGGAAACAACATTCAACTGTGCAACAGATTCACAGAGTAGTAAACAAAATTACAGACGACTTCGATAAGAAGAAATATTGCATTGCCGTGTATTTGGACATCGCGAAAGCTTTTGACAGAGCATGGCACAAAGGACTTCTATAGTATAAGCTAAAAACCATTTTACCACTTAACATATTTAATATCCTTAAAAGCTACATGACTGATAGACACTTCTTCATAAAATATGACGATGAGCGCTCTGTTATCTTGACGGCGTCTGCTGGAGTACCTCAAGGAAGCGTACTGGGTCCCATACTATACTTAGTATACACAGCAGATATACCAACGCCAACTACTCGAGGATCAATGATAGCTACATTTGCAGACGACATTTGCACAGTTTTAATGTCAGCTAACCACAATGAAGAAGCAGCAACAAAAACACTGCAAGATACGCTATCAGCTACAACACAATGGTTGGAAAAATGGGGCATTAAGGTCAATAAAGACAAAACACAACATGTAATATACGCGAAGAAAAAATCTGCAAGCTATCCAATCCAAATTAACGGGGAAGACATAAAAATGCACTCAAGTGCAAAATACTTAGGCATAACGATTGACTCAAAACTCACATGGAAAAAACACATACTGAACAAGAGAAACGAGATGAAAAAGAAATTCCGACAACTCTACTGGCTACTAGGAAAACAATCAAACCCTAAGCTTATTTAATAAACAAATGATACACAAATAACTAATCCGGCCGACATGGACCTACGGACTAGAAATTTGGGGGACTGCCAGTAAATCAAACGTACAAATCATTCAGAGAAGTCAATCTAAGATGCTAAGGACAATCACAAACGCAAATTGGTACATAAAAAATGACGATATTCACCGCGACCTCGGCATAGCCACTAAACACCTGCAACGGTTCACTCATTTGGCGTTCTAAGTCACTCGCATAAAACTCTGCTACTTGATCTACATAACGCTAACTCAACATCTGAACTAAAGAGCATGTTTACGAAGAGAGAGAGTGATCTCACTACATTGCAATAACGATAGATGTTTCATTTATTATTATTGTCCATTGTGTTCATAATTCGAAAAGCAATTGATTTGAGTGGCAAATGAATCGATTGGCAATATGGTCGACTTCAACAAATTACCGTTTGTAAATTAGTTTAAAAATATGTAAACATGTAATTGATTTTACTGTTGAGTACTTAGAATATATGTATACGAACATAAATGTAATTAGGTATGTATTAGAAAGAGGTGGAATTTTATGTACATACATATGTATCTAAAAGTTTTTTATTTCATATAACAAAAGTAAATTTAATTCATGGTAAGTTTAATAAATAACAGAAAATATTAGCGTACACTAATTTAATATATTCATATCCATATTATAATGTAAAAACATTATTTGATGCCCAGAAAATGAATTGGAACCGATTGCACTTCGCTTCTCTG
Source organism: Anastrepha fraterculus (assembly GCA_037575425.1). Classification (NCBI taxonomy): domain Eukaryota; kingdom Metazoa; phylum Arthropoda; class Insecta; order Diptera; family Tephritidae; genus Anastrepha; species Anastrepha fraterculus. The sequence goes on along the minus strand of JAYXIM010024879.1, from coordinate 17,168 downwards.
ATATTAAGTTCCTTGCTTTTGAGAAAAGCCTTTCCGAAGCGGCACTACTGGCTGGAATCGCCAGCAGACTATTGGCTACTTTGAAAAGCAAATTGAATTGTACTTGGTGTAAGCGCCACCATTGAAGGACGTCGAATTCGTCATAATATATGACGCTAGTTGATTCGTATCTGATAATCTCATTATTTATATTATCTTCTTCATTAGAACTTTCAGCTGGTTGTAAAAATGCTGTGAAAAGCTGCGTTTTCCGAGTGGTGGGCGGGTTTTCAGGTGTAGTTTGATGGTCTTGGATGGTCGTATCGTTAAAGTAGCTACACATTAGAGTCTTGCATTCATCTCTTATGAGAGTCTTATCATTTTCGTTGAAAAATATTAACTTGTTTGTTGGCGGGAACAGAAATACGGCAAGTTTGTGATATACTGTAAGATTTTCAAAAACAATGGTGTCCAACAAATTATTTAACTTTTCTTTAAAGTGATTTATGAAAGCTAAGTCACTTTCACGAACTGAACAAGTACTTTTTAGTCTGTTTATGTGGGGTAGTACCAAATGCAGCGTTGGATACTTTTCACCTTCTAGTTCCTTTGATGCTTCTTCGAAAATCTCTAATACTTTTAATATTTCCTCTATATAGCTTAAGCTAATACTATTCAACTTAGACAGTTGTTGTTTGGCTTGTAAAATATCAGTAATTTCTGCCCAGTTTTTTTTTACTGAGCTCAGCAAATAAAATATTGAGTTCCACCTGGAGGGTGAAAAGCTTTTTAAGGTCGTTTGTAAACCGGAATTCTCTCCAGATTTCTTAAAAAATTTAACAAGCTTGGTAGCTGCATCACATAGCTCATTGAGCTCAGGAATACTTGTTATTGCTTGTTCCAACACGTTATTCATTAAATGGTTTATGCATGAAATTCTTTTAAAAGGCTCAAAAGCCTTCTTCATATTGCTACCTCTATCAGTCACAAAAACGGATTTATCAATAAGTAGGTCATGAAATTTCAAAATGCTCAACACCTTTCGTTGGATATTTTCCCCTAAAGACAAAATCATAACATAACCGACTGACTATTAAAATAAACTTTACCTGTACATCTTTGTCCTTCAAAGGCGGACAATCCTAATAGCCGATTTATAAGTTCACCATCCTTTGTATAATGTATAGTCAGGGAAACATACGATGTTCTAATATAGTTATCTGTCCAAATATCGGATGTTAAGCCAAAACCTATCTTATTTCCAGTTACAAACTGTAAGTCATTTTTAACTTTTGCCAGAGTTTTGTCATATAAAGTAGATACATTTCTTGATATTGTTGTTGGGTGAGGTAGTAAGGCTTCAACATTGACGTGGAGTCCGTATTTTGCGCCGATTGATACAAGAAACTCTGAGAATTTCAGTAAACCCGAATCCTTTACTATTTGAAAGGGACGGCAATTTGCAATTACCCATTGTGTTAAAATATTTATTCCGACATGCTTCAAATCAGCACTAACTTCTATCTTCGATACAGAAACACTGTCTTTAAAATTTTTATAGCACTTATGTCTTACTAAATTAGAAGTGCTATTTTGATTGAACTTATATACGTTCCAACAGGTTCTGCACGCAACTATATTATTTAGTTCGTCACCAGTGCTAGTCTTCACCTTGCCAAAAATCTGCCAAACAGTGCTACGCCCTTTTTTATTGCATATTTCGTACTCTTTATTTAAAATTTTCAATTTTATTTCCGAAAAATTTACTTCTTCACTGTTTTCCACATTGCTTGATAATGTGAGGCTATTAGACGGTAACTATAACACATAATTTTAAATACTTAATACTAATATTTTACCAAAATTTGTTTTTTCATCAATAAAATATATGTATATACTTACATCTTCTTCCATTGTAGCGTCGTTATACTTTTTGTTTGAAAAGCAAACGCCAAAGGCATAACAATAGCAACTGTGCAATCGAATAATTCGCGAAGTTTATGATATTCTCTTCTGTTGCAGATGCTACCTCTGTCGTAACTCGAAAGGCAATGAAATTCAGTATAAGACTAAATGCTCACATTTAAAAGAGAAGAGCGCGCTACATTGCATAGCAACTCTTGCTAACACTTGTTGCTGAGTGAATACAGATCGCTGGCTAAACTAACTCAAACCTCACTTCGGCAATGACAACGAATCACAATGTGTTAAAAAAATACGAATTCGCTTATGCAGGAGTTTAATAGCCACTGTCACTGAAGCAGTAAAAAGAAGCAGCAGTAAGCACATCTTGCGACTTTTAGAGCACAAAAACCATGAGATGAGACTGATACCGGAAATGGAACTTAAACCAAGAAGACTAAAGCGCAAAACAGCCACAGATCTTGCTCGTACTGTAATATAAAATAAAATATAATAATATAAAATTATAGAAAACTAAGTATTAGTAAAATTGTAACTAAATACCACCAAAGACAATAATGTTCTCTTTCAAAGGGAAGAGACATTTTAATTCCAAACCCTAACACCAATTACTTATTGTTAATATTAACAGATTGTAATTTATAATGAAAAAAAAACAAATCTAGAACTAAGCTCTCAAGAACCTAAAGCCTTTATCAAAACTCGATACGCAGTTGCTAAAGGAATCCAAAATTGTTTTAACCAAAAAAAAATTTACATACTCTGCCACCCGGCTACCCCGACGACAATTTCTTGGGTATAAGTCTTCTATATCACGAAATAGTTGTATACATTCGTTAAATATTTGCATATTTATTTATGTTGTAAGAACATACTTCTAACTGAATACATCAATAATATTATATACAGCAACTTTGGTACTTCTATATCAGGTATAAAACGCAAGCAGCTGCACCCTAAATTTCTCATTTTTGTGAAGGCCAGGTGGATTGAACTTCGCTTACCAGTAGCGACGGTAGTACCTGCCGACAACCAACGTCGAGACGTCACTGGCAGAAAAGTTGTAGCTGGGTCATGCTACATTTGCAACGAGCAGCCTATTCGTAAGCGAAGGAAGACAAAGAAGTGTTGTGCCGAGTGCGAGAAGCCCGTTTGTGATGAGCACTCAGTAAAGATAAATAAATGTTTACATTGCGATCAGTAATTTTGAATTACTCTAAAGATGAATCATTAAGATTTAATTATTTATATGTATTTCTCTATTTATTACTTTTATTCTTTACTTTTATTAATTTTTCACGTATTACTGACTGTGCAAATAATGCAATGTCGATGTTTCTTTTCGTAATAATCACATTGCAAAATGCAATAATTATTATTATATACTTACTTACTTACTTAGGTGGCCATAACAACCCGTTACCGAGTTACGGCCGATCTCACTAGCTCTCTCCAGGCGCCTCTGCTCCGCTCAAGCCTTCTCCAATTCTGTACACCAAGCGAGCATAGTGTTTCCGCCACCTGGTCTTTCCACCGGAGCAATGGTCTTCCCCTGCGTCGGCTCCCTTGGACTTCGCCCTCGAACACCTTCTTTGCTGGAGCTTCTTCATCCATACGCACGACATGCCCTAGCCAACGCAGGCGTTGGATGGCGATGCGTTGAGTTACGTCAATGTCGGCGTAGAGCTCATACAGCTCGTGGTTCATTCTTGAACGGTAGTCTTCGCCAACGCGCACAGGACCGAAGATCTTACGAAGAACTTTTCTCTCGAGCACCCCAAGAGCGGCTGCATCGCTTTGTGACACTACCCATGCCTCTGCGCCATAAAGCAACACGGGTATGATGAGCGTCTTGTAAAGTGTCAGTTTGGTCATGCGAGAGAGGGCTCGACTACTCAATTGCTTACTTAACCCATTGTAACACCTATTAACAAGAGTGATTCTCCGCTTGATCTCCAGGCTGATATCGTTGTTGCTGTTAACGGCGGTGCCAAGATAAATAAATTCTGGCACAACTTCGAAAGTATAGTTGTCCGCAATGACGTGCGTTCCTACACGCCGTGTGTTCCGCGTTGTAGACAGCATATACTTCGTTTTACCCTCGTTCACCGCCAGACCCACTCGTGATGATTCCTTTTCGATAGCATAAAAACGCAGCGGTGACATCTCGCTAACAGCGGCCGATAATGTCAATGTCATCGGCGTACGCAAGGAGCTGGACACATTTGTAGAAAATAGTGCCATTACGATGCACACCTGCTTTTGATGCACACCTTGTCTGAAACCTCGAACGGAGCTGGTTGTGTTGCTCAACGTCATTCTGCAAAGCCGTATGAGCTTCGCTGCTATACCGAACTCAGACATGGTGGCGTACAGGCAATCCCTTATCGGGCTATCGAACGCAGCTTTATAATCGACAAAGAGATGATGGGTGTCGGCTTGCTTTTCATGGGTCTTTTCCAGGATTTGGCGTAATGTGAAAATCTGATCGATGGTGGACTTACCACTTCTGAAGCCACTTCTAAGGCCCGATCAGTGTGTTGGCAAACGGCTTAAGTCTTCCACATAGGACGCTAGACAGGACCTTGTAAGTGATGGTTAGAAGACTGATGCCCCGGTAGTTGGTGCAGATCGTCGGGTCACCCTTCTTCAGTACAAGACAAAGAACACTGAGAATCCAATCGCCGGGCATGCTTTCTGCTAGCCATATTTTGCAGATGAGCTGATTCATGTTCCCTATCAGCACATCGCCGCCAGTCTTGAACAATTCAGCGGGCAAGCCGTCAGCGCCAGCCGCTTTGTTATTCTTGAACCGCTGAATGGCAACTCTGACTTCGGCATGACTAGGTGGTGGAACGTCCAAATTATGGTCGATTGGCGGTATCGGGTCGTCTTCTACTGGGTCGGAATTGTGTGCGTCATCGCCAGCAAGTAAATTGCAGAAGTGTTCCCTCCATATGCCCAGTGTGGACTGTGTATCCATAACCAGATTTCCGTTTTTATCTCTACAGGCTGATGCACCGGTCTTGAAACCTTGTGTCAGACGCTTGACTTGTTGATAGAATTTTCGAGCATCACTCCTGCCCCTGTACTCCTCTAGTACCTCACGCTCACGCTTCTCCTGTTCTCGTTTCTTGCGTCTGAAGAGGCGCCTCTCTTCCGATCTCTTTTCCCTGTAGTTTAATCCTTGTATTTATTCAATAAACCATTTAAAAAGAATATAGTTCATAATTAATTACTAATAATAAAAAAAAACGCACCATCCACATTTTCACTTACTCAGTAAAGCAAACAAACTAACACCCCTTAGACTTTAACCTGACTTTGTCCGAATAATTCGATCCATCAAGTGCTTGGTAAGTTATATTCATGTAGTTTGCCATTACCTACACTCAGTAAATATTATAGTTTATGAACTGGTAGAAGTTATACTATGAGTTCGAAAGTGACTAGAATCGGACCAGTTGCAAAATTACCAATTAGATCCCCGCAGTGTAAATCTAAACTAAGCAGCAGGCATTCTGGTGCATTAACTGGTATTTGATGTGAAAAGTCATACTAGTTCGAAAGTGACTAGACTTGGGCCAGTTCCAAAAGATCCACTAGATCCCTGCAGAGTAACTCCTAAATAATAAGCGGGCATTTCAGTGCATTAACTGGTATTTGATGGGAAACGTCATACTAGTTCGAAAGTGACTAGACTTGGGCCAGTTCCAAAAGAACCAATTAGATCCCCGCAGTGTAAATCAAAACTAAGCAGCAGGCATTCTGGTGCATTAACTGGTATTTGATGTGAAAAGTCAGACTAGTTCGAAAGCGACTACAATCAGACCAGTTGCAAAATGCCCAATTAGATCTCCGCAGTGTAAACCCTAACTAATCAGCGGATATTCTAATCCATTAACTGCTATTTTATAGGAGCAGTAATACTAGTTCCAAAGGGACCAGAGTCGGTTGCAAAAGAACCAACAAAATATTTTGAAAACAGAATTTTAGCTAGACGTGAATGGGTTCACAATATTCCGGGCCTAAAAAACTGCTTACGGTTCTGTACTGATGGCTCGAAGCGAGACGATAACTGATAAACTACCAGCTGACATTCAGGCAAATGAGTTGAGCCGTCTTTATGGCAGGCGCCGAGCTAAGCAGTCAGTAGAAGAAAAAGCTCCACAGTGGCAGCATTAGATAGAAGCATGGCAAAGCAGATGGTATTCGTCAACAAACCGACGCTGGACTCATAGGGTCATCTCAAATTTTAGCTGATGAGTGGCCAGGAAACTTGGAGACGTTGACTACTTACACACTCAAATACTGAGTGGTCGCGATTGTTTTTTGGAGTACCTCCATCGGTTTTATCTGGAGGACACCTCATTTTGCCCAAACAGCAACAACGCGATTGAAAGTGTGCAACACGTATTCTTGTACTGCGATCGTTTCAGAGCTCAGCTGGGCCCGAAAAGTCTAGTCACCCAGATAATGGCATCAAATACTTGCTGGAATGCAATTAGAAATTTTGCGGGAATAATAGTGTAACGCACTGAGTGACAACGCAACATGCAGCGAAGAAATCAACAGCAGCTCTAGAGAGGAGGTGGACTGCCTACAAAAATACTCACATCCTAGAAGAGTGCCTACCTAACAGCCAATGACCGGTGACACAATCCACGGCCTCCGAGATGCTCTATCTTGAGAGGTTGAGCAATTCTCCACATATTTTCTTATCTATTTACGTTCAGATTAGCCTGATAGTTATACAAGTATTTTCTTCTCTCCTTGACCTAGTGGCCTGCTGCAGAATATTATTTTTTTATCCTTAATCTGCAAGTTGCCATAGGAATTCCAATAGTGTTCCTGTTCTCAAGCAGTGGAATATTAGTACCCTTTCTGTTTAGCTCGTCGGCCTTGCAATTTCCTTCAGTATCGCTATGTCCCGGAACTCATATAAGGCTGAGCTTGAAGACGGTGCTAATATCATTTCGAGCTGCCAAGCATTCCTCCCTTTGATCTTAGTATAACTCCCTCCATTGATTTGATGGCCGGCTGGCTGTCCGAGAGGATATTTATCGTAGTTTTTGTTACTGCGTTTGTGTTTCCTTTATAGCTGGGGACCTCTGCCTGGTAGACGCTACAGTAGTGCGAAAGTTGGACAGATAATTCTAATCCTTTAAAAAAAAAAAACTGCATTTACTACTTCTTCCTCCAGATTGGATCCATCCGTGTAGAAATAAATTTCCCCTCTTCTCCATGGTCTTTGAATTTGTCACTCTCTTCTTGACGGGATGCTAGCCTTGAAGAGTTTGTCGAAGGTGGGTTGAGGGAAGGACTATCGTTTGCTAGCACTGAAAAAACTATTGGTTCTATAACTTAATTTTAAGGATTTTCTGAGAGATGTCAACTTTTGTGCCAACAAAACGCAATTTGCGGGAAGCATTACTTTTCTGTTTCAATTGAAAGAAAAAAGCAGCTGAAAGGTATCGATTGCTGTGTGAAGTTTATGGTGAACATGCTCCATCGCAACAAACGTGTGAGTACTAGTTTCGACGTTTTAAGAGTTGAGATTTTGACTTGGAAGACAAGGAACGTACAGGACAGCCAAAAAAGTTTGAAGATGAAGAATTAGAGGCATTACTCGATGAAGATTGCTGTCAAACTCAAGAAGAACTAGCAAAATCATTGGGAGTCACTCAAGCAGCCATTTCAAAACGTTTAAAAGAAGCCGGATTCATTCAGAATTGCTGCTTGAGCGGCACAAATTGAAGTCGTTTTTGCATCGGGTTGTGACTGGGGATGAAAAATGGATCCATTATGACAACCCTAAGCGCAAAATATCAAACGTGAAGCCCGGCCAAACAGCGAAATCGACGCCGAAGAAGAATATCCATTGCGCCAAGGTAATGCTCTGTATTTGGTGGGATCAGAAAGGTGTGATCTATTATGCGCTGTTGAAATCGGCCCAAACGAGCACAAGGGACCTTTACCGAACACAATTGATTCATTTGAAGAGAGCAATCGCCGAAAAACGGCTGGAATATGCGACCAGGCACGAGGCCCTAATTTTACAACATGATAACGCTCGGCCACATGTTGCTCAACCGGCCAAAACATATTTGGGAAAACAGTGGATGGGAAATTTTACCTCACCCGCCTTATAGCCCAGACATTGCCCCGTCCGACTACCATTTGTTCCGGTCGATACAGAACGCACTCACTGGAACACGATTCACTTCAGTTGAGGATATCAAAAATTGGCTCGATTCCTTCTTGGCAGTCAAGCCGGCGCAATTCTTTTGGGACGGTATCCACAAATTACCAGAAAGATGGGAAAAAGTAGTGGCTAACGATGGACAATACTTTGAATAAAATATATTGTACTAAATTTTTATAATAAAATCTTCAAATTCACTCAGAAAATCCTTAATTAAGTTATCAATAGCACTGAGGATAAAACGCATACTTCAGCTGCAAAGCAACCTGGTATTAAAGTAGCTCAGATCTACTAGGTTCAACTGCAGGGTGATTATACGAGCTTCCTGGTGAGCTCACCAAACTCTTGCGCTTAACCGCTAATACCGAACACTTCAATTAAATTTCGAAATAAATTGCCTTTTCGAAATATTCACCAAACCGAGCGATGAAATGTATTTACTTCCGACAAACGATTGTCGTATTCAAAGTTGGGCTTCGCTCAAATTAAATGGCCAGCCAAAGAACTTATTGCCCAAATATAAGCATGAAAACAAGCAGTGAATTTAAAGTGCGCCTAAAAGTGTGCTGGAAGTTCAACATAAATGCATGCAAAGTGCTTTAGTAAAGGCACAAATTGGTAGCACTGCTTTTCCTGCATGTCTGTGGGAATTTAAAGTTTTACCAGCCAACAAAAACAAGAGCAGCAAATTCAGCAGTGCTGGTAAGAGTAAGCTGGCATGACAAAAACAGCATGGAAAGACAAGTATGTTAGTGAGGGAGCGAGCGAGCGAGTGAGCGTAAGTAAGTATGTAGCCTACCTCGAGGCGTAAAATAAATTAAGCCACAAATTGCAATTTAATTTGACTTGGCATGTTGGAATATTTTAATTTCCAACGAAAACGTAGCGGTGTACAGCAATTTGCGGCAAAAGTGGTGGGGGCTATTGGTGAAAATGTGCCAGTTAGTGGAGATAATAGCGGAAGTGTATGTGGAGCGCTGGTGGAATGGTAGATGCAGGTAAATACGAGTATATAGTGGGTGTGAAGACATGTAGCAGCCTACCCGCGCCGGATAACTGTCTGTGACCAGAGTTAGTTACTTATAGAACAGCTAGAAAATTTGCCGCTCAACTGGTTGAGTTTCTTAAAGCAGCTGCTTTTTCATTTGCCGAAATATAATATGTTTTCTAAAGCATGCTCTGAGGCGTTGCAGCCTTTCCTATGTAGATTCTAGACAAAATTTATGACTTTCGAATGCTGACTGTAATTAAATTTGCTCAAAGAAATGCGTTCGCTTAAGAATTTCACTGTTCAAATTGCGCGCTTGTACCGTCCTCAATTATGTCTAACGCCTAAAATATCGCTATGGTTTTTGTGTTTGAATTATTTTCGGCAGATAAATTTCGTGCACAGCCAGAAAGAAAAACAGGAAATGTTTTCACATACTAAAGTGCACAAATACACCCACACACACACACACACGTAGTTGTGCGCAAATTATAAATTTGATTATTTGTGTGGGTGTTGACGCTCTATGTGGGCGTTTGATATTTCAATGCGTTTAAGTGGATATACTAGAAAATAGCTATAAGCGCCTAAATATATGCTAAAAATTCGTAATCAGATGTACCCACCTATTTTTGCTGCTTATTACTTTTGTTGCATGCCGCATTCCTTTTTATCGCTGAATCCAGTGTAATGTTTTTATTGTTGTAGTATTCACCCATTTGTTGTTGTTGTTGCTGCAGCCACCCACCATACTTTCGCCGCGCTATCATCATTGCCACTGTCACTGCACTGCGTTTGTCGCTTCCGGCGCCAACATTTCCGTTTATGCCACAGACATGGATGCCAGCCCCAGTGGCTTACGTCCCTAAGTACATACACACATGCATACACACTCGTGTATGCGCGCAAGTAAGAGGTCGTGCAAAGGGTGCTTCCATAAATTTGTTCAATTCTGAATGAAAGTTCTGCGTGAGATATTCGCAACAGGTTTTTGTTTTCAAGTAATTTTAGCGTACAAAACAAATGGCTGTTTAAATATCCGTCTGTGGCTTACCTGAGGCTATACCTATGTGCTCGGGAATATGGGAATAATCGCCAAAATGATCAATAAACGTTTATCGATGGCTCTTTAACCAAAACACAGGCCGCAGCAGGCGGGTTTCCGACCTGGCCGATCGTGCGTCGACCACGCCAACAGTATTCGCGTTTTACTGCAGCAATCAGCAGAGGTGTGAAGCTCTCTCTATCTAATCTCCGTCGACTTTCAAAAAGCATTCAATACGATCCACCACGACGCAATCTGGAGTACCTTGGCGTGTAAAGGAGTTCCAGCTACTCCTATTAAGCTCATAAAAACACTGTAGAACAACGCAAGTTGTCATGTGAGGCATAAAAAAGAGTTGAGTGATCCAATAAACATCGCAACAGGGGTTCAACAGGGCTGTGTGTTTCCACTACTCCTTAGCATTGTGTTGGACGGTGTTATGAGCAAAGGAATGGATAACATGGGGACTGAAGGGACGTCTCGAAGATCTCGATTATGCCGACGACATATGCCTTATGGCACACACCTTTACCGACAACCCTCGTATCAGCGCACAAGAACTCCAAGCGGCGTGTGATAAAATAAAGTCTATGACAGCTCCAGGTCCAGAAAATAGAGCCATGAAATTAGCGATTTCCACACATCCAGACATATTTCTAGCAGTATTCCAAACCTGCCTTAACGAAGGCATTTTCGCAAAGAGGTGGAAGAAGCAAACACTTGTGCTTTTACCCAAGGGCAACACAAAGCCTGGCGAACCCAAGTCTTACCGACCAATATGCCCACTAGACACAAACTCACGCTCAACAGTGAATGCTATCAAATGCGTGGTGGATTTAGCAACAGAAGCCATTGAAGGCAAGAGATGGTGAGCCGGGGAAAAAGAGTACTGCGCTGTGTTAACTCTGGACGTTAAATACGAGGGGTGCCTTTTATATGTCGGGATTTGGCAACCCTGGTGTTGCAATCTGGCAACTGACAGCTGTATCGCAAAGTTTGACATTTTTTGGCTTTTACGTACTCAGAACGATTTGAAATACCAGCGCTATTTGTGTTGTTTACAGTAACTTAAAAGATTCATCTCGGTCCAAAAATGGAATTAAATCATGAACATTTTCGTGCGATTATTTTTTACAACTTTCGACGTGGATTAACTCAGCAACATTGCATGGATGAACTTAATTCATTTTTTGGCGATGAAGCTCCATCAAGGACCAGTGTTTATCGATGGTATGGTGAATTCAATCGTGGTCGTAGTTCACTCCAAGACGAATTTCGTGAAGGTCGTCCAAAATCAGTTGTTGTTCCGAAAACCATTGATGCTGTGCGCGAACTGATATTGCAAGATCGTCATATGACCTATCGTGAGATTGAGACAATCTTAGGCATTAGTGGGACCAGCATACATTCAATATTGCATAAACATTTGACTTTCAAAAAAATTTGTTCGCGTTGGATCCCACACAATTTGTCAATCGCTCAAAAAAAGGCTCGTGTCGATTGGTCGAAGGAAATGCTCAAAAAATACGATCGTGGGGCTTCGAAACACGTCTATGACATCGTGACAGGTGTTGAATCATGGATTTACGCGTATGGGCCCGAAAGTAAACAGCAGTTGACTGTATGGGTGTTTCAAGATGAGCCAAATCCAACAAAAGTTGTTCGCGCACGAAGCACTTCCAAGCAAATGGTCGCCTGTTTTTTCGGAAAAACTGGACATGTCGCAACCGTACCACTAGAACAACGCAGAACAGTAAATTCTGAGTGGTACACAACTATTTGTTTGCCAGTTGTCTTCCAAGAAATTAGGAAAACCAATCGCCAAAGACGGATCACTCTTCACCAGGACAATGCGAGCTCTCACACATCGGCTCAAACAACTGCATTTTTGAGCACCCAAAACATCGAATTAATGAGTCATCCGCCGTATAGTCCTGACTTGGCACCGAATGACTTCTTTTTATTCCCGTATGTAAAAAACAAACTGAGAGGTCAACGTTTTTCGACACCTGAAGAAGCAGTTGCGGCATTCAGAATGCATGTTTTGGAGATACCTCATTCAGAGTGGCAAAAGTGCTTCGACAATTGGTTCAAACGCATGCAAAAGTGTATAGATCTCCATGGAGAATATTTTGAAAAACAATAAAGTGATTTTCGATGATTAAAATTTGTTTTTGTTCTCTAATCCCGACACAGTTAGCTGCCTACGTATACTGAAAACCCTCGCAAAAATAGGGCCACCTAGTTATATTATCAAAATAATTCAGAGCTATTGCATGGACCGTAAACTGCGGTTTAGAAAGGAAAAGGAGTATATCGTGACAGCAGGGATTCCTCAAGGATCAGTTCTAGGTCCACTGCTATGGAACTTAATGTAAGACGGGGTTCCAAGACTGGATATGCCCCCCAGGTGATGGATAATGAGGTAATGTTTTTTTTTTGACAGTTCCGCGGGAAGAGTGGTAGATAATGGAGAGGTGTTTAGTACGTGGGTGTAGCTGTGAGCGTAATTTCGGGAAAAAAAACACCTTTACCGATAGTCGAAAAAACTAACGCTAGTAATAGAAACAGCAGCGAAAGTAGCCTTCGGAAATAACTATCAGTAAAATCAAGGGAATGCCCTTAAACTCGATCTGCACACACAGCCTTAAAATCGACGGTACTAAGCTTGAAGAAGTTAACTCCTTTTACTACTTGCGTAGCCTTTTGTCTTTAAGCGGAGGCTCAAAAGAAGATATTACCAATCGCGTAAGTAAAGCGAAGCAGACTTTTGGCTCTCTTAAAGGTGCCTGGAAATCCCCTGTTATCACTCGTAACACCAAAATTGAAATATTCAGCTATAATGACAAAGTCCATCCTATTGTACGGCTGCGAAACTTGGAATCTTGTAGCTACAGACTTGCAGCGCTTACAAATGTTTTTGAGACGTTGCCGCCGTACATCTTTTGACCCAACACCATATCCAACCAAAGCTTATGCGCTATGACGAACCAGACTACAATGCGTAAGGAAATATTCAAAAGAAAGTGGGGTGTGGCTTGGACATATTTTAAGAAGAAATCCAAACGACATCACCGTAATGCGATTGATTGGAACCCGCAAGGTAGCAGGCGTAGAGGTAGACCATCACTAACCTGGAGAAGAACATTAAGAACGGAAATAGCAAGGACAAACAAAAGTTGGAACGAACTGAAATGGCTGGCGTTTGACAGAAACGAATGAAGGACGCTGGTTGTGGCCCTTTGTGCCCCCACGGAATCATAGGAACTTATATACATACTTGTATATGTGCTCGAGAAGTCCAATTTTAGATTATGCATAAATTAGGCCACATTTATTAGATAGCGTGAAAATGATTTCGATATTATGATTTACTCGCATCTTAAGATCCAAACCGGCGCCAACAAATTGCGCGATCTCGGCGGAAACTTCTCACTATGTCTTTAAATCGCTCTGGCAGAATATCCTAATAGACATTTAGCTGTCTGTAATGTTGTTATTGTTGTTGTTGAGGTTGAGGATTTTTACTGAAATAATCCTAATTAGCGACCAGCACCGTTTTAATACTACTGTCCTTGTGTGATGATGTCTTGTTTTTGTTGTTTTTTTTTTTTGCTTCTAAGAATCCATTTTGTGAGATCCAAATATAGCAGCAAATTCTTTATCCCAATGTCTGAGATCTCATTAATTCGCTATAAGAAAGGCTTACCGAAAGAGCGAGGTCGTGCCCTAGCTAGCCCTGGACATTCACATAAGTGGAAATTGGAAAAGGCTTTCCTTCACCTCTTCCGCTTGACAGCTTCTGCAGTTGAGATTGAAGGGGCGGTTGAGTCTGGCTGCATGATCATCTACCTTCCAATGATCTGTAAGGGTTGCAGGTGATTCGTCCTTTGGAATTTGTACGACGGCCATGTGTGTTTTGTTGTAAAACATGTATCATTGTTAATTGCTTCCATCTTCTTTCGGCTAAAGCTTGATAGTGTGAAGCAATGGATGCTTTTATTGTGTTGAATGGGGTGGAGACTGCCACCGCCTCTGCTATGTCTAGTGTCGAATCTTTTCTTGCTAGCCCATCCGCTATCTCATTACCCCGTGTGTTCCTATGACCGGGAACTCACATCAGAGTAATTTCAAGCCAATGACTAAGCGATTCTAGTTCCTCTCTATACTGGAAGACTACTTTGAATGAAATGGAGTTGGAGTCGAAGGTCTTGATAGCTGCTTGACTGAAAAGATAGCTACTCTTGCACCAACTTCCTTGTAGAGATTTAGTGATTTGCATGCTTCTCTCTGTCATGAGTCATCATCTTCTTGGCGTCACATCTTCTTGGTCTTCATATCAACCAGTTTAGGTCACAAGAATTAGCTTATTGTCAATATGTAATATTTACCGTTGCCCCTTTCGCCACCCGCTTTCGCAATACCAGTTTCGTATGGGAAGAATTATGAGCCGACGGTCCTGCCGTACCAAAATCCGCGCCAAACTGTGAATTTCCTGGCAGCCATTTAGTTTGAGAATGGCCGCACAGAGAAAATCTGGGGCGGATATTTATGAGTTTTGTATTTTTTATTTGTAAAAATTCAGCAAATTTTCATCAAAATTTCAAAGTTTTGCTCAGAATTTTTGGAAAAATTTTGGGTATGCAGTTTTATATACCACTGAATATTCGTTGATTTTTTACAATTTTTGCTATTGACGGTATTGGGTAATTTCTTTCCAAAAAAATTGCAGTAGACGTTAAATGGAGAGAATTTACAAGACCGTGTCCGAAAAAATTCACAAAATTCAATGTGATTTTTTATTTAGTTGAAACTTGCATTTTATCACACCAAAATTCCATGGACTGCGTACCCGCGTCCTTAAAACTCTAAGAAATTCGAATAGAGCGCGAAGGAAAAACTTTGCCTGAAGCAGAACTTCAAATATTGTACAAACTCCAATTTGAATTTCATTAGCTTATAACCTGCATATTTTCAAGCCTCAGCTACGGTTTAGCAATGCACTTAAACTGGAACACTCTCAAATTTTTTTTTTGTTCTGATATGTCTGGTGGAGAATGGCATCGTTCCAAAACCTACTTTCTTACTCATACATCCGTCAAAGCTAATGTTTTTTTTTTTGGGCAGTTTGCGCCTATTTCCAACTGTCCAGAGTCCATTCAGCGAATACGTTCTACTGTTTAGGGTCCATTAGTTTAAGTGTCGGGATCCATAGGATCTTACGCGAATGCAGTCCAATTATTTGATGCAAAATTTGTCAAGCTGAAGTTTGCTGAAAAAATTTTGTTTCTCGCGAGGAGGAAAATAATATTGACAGTCTCTGATTTTCTTGTACACTCTCACGCACAGCTAAGATATTTTCAAGTAGTGAACTCAAAGAGGCTTAGTTTTGTTTCTTATCGGGGTATGGTTTTTATGTGGCGGGTCCCCAACCCAGCATACAACCAGATATCCTGAGTTGCTTCGCCTTCACACATTACCTCGCTCTCAAACAGATGTACGGGAGCTATCCAGAGAATATTTGGGCGAAGACCGCAAATTGTGAGCTGCGCGGACTTTTCTCACTCTCTTGGATTTCCACAAGCGGAAAAATCGTCCTTGAAATCCAACGTAGAATCTTACTTACCAACAAGTGCTACTACGGACTAAGTAGGCAACTGAGTAGTAAAGTCCTCTCTCGACGAACAAAACTTACACTATGTATACAAGGCTCTCATCATGTTCGTGATAACGTATGGCGCGGAAGCTTAGACGATGACACATCCGATGAGGCGTCCCTTAGAGTGCTTGAGAGAAAGATTCTGCGCAAGATTTTTGGACCTTTGCACGTTGGCAACGGCGAATATCGTAGACGATGGAACGATGAGTTGTATGAGATTTATGATGGCATAGATATAGCGCAGCGAATAATGATCCAACGGCTTTATGTCGTCCGAATGGATACAAACGCTCTGACCCTGAAAGTATTCGATGCGGTACCAACTGGTGGTAGCAAAAGAAGAGGAAGGTTTCCTGGCTTTCATTGGTGTGTCTCCAAATGGCGCCGGTTATCACGGGAAAGAAACGACTGGCGCGCTTTGCTAAACACGGCCAAAGTCTATACGGACCACTAAAATCAGAGGCTATGAGAACTACCCCAACAGCTGGCATGGACGCACTCCTTAATCTCTCACCACTTCATATAGCAATCCAAGAGGAAGCAGCTACGCAAGCACTCATGCTACACATGAAAGAAAATTTCAAATTAGGCAACCTCACCAGTCACCTAAGTATCCTAAATAAAATCAAAAACACCATAAGCATGGCACAAGTCGCAGACCACATTGACCCAACCCTCTGTTTCACAAAAGGATACACAGTTACCTTTCCTGAGAGGATCGAGTGGAAAACAAACCCAAAATGGATGAATGATGATTCACAAAAATGGTACACTGATGGATGAAAAACACCTTATGGTGTAGGAGCAGGAGTAGTGGGGCCCAGGATCCACAAGTCATTCACTCTCACCAGGGACACCACCATCTTCCAAGCGGAATTATACGCAATAATGAAAGCAGCGAACATCATGCAACGTAGAAAACACAAGAGAGTAATACTCAAAATACTCTCGGACAGCCAATCAGTTCTAAACGCTTTAGATAGCTACACCTACAACTCAAAAACTCTCTTAGAATGCCACAAAGCACTCAATAATCTGGCATCCAAAAACAATGTCTTTAATTGGGGTACCAGGACATGAGGGATATGACGGCAACGAAAAGGCAGACTTTCAAGCCAAAAAAGGGGCAGATGTAAACTTCATCGGACCTAGTCCCATGTTTGGATTCAACAAAAACAGCCTAAAACAAAAAGTAAAATACTGGGCCAAAACTCTATTAAATCAGCATTGGAACAACGTAGAGGGTCTTAGACACTCCAAAAAGTTCCTAAGTTTCAACGCTAAAAGAGCTAACATGGCCCTCACGTTAAACAAAAAGAGCATTCGCACTCTCACAGGCGCCCTCACGGTTCACTTCACCTGCAACAAA
>JAYXIM010024876.1:0-72970 GCA_037575425.1 Anastrepha fraterculus | reverse complement strand
CAAATTAGTTGATTGATATGCAACTCATTTTTTTGCCGTCAAAAGTGGCTTTAGAATTGAAAATGGTCGATATCTTTTGATGCACTTTTGCCGAGTCTTTTCAAGAATCTGACCTTCTCCTATTTCTATACCATTTCCAAATCCTATTCCTATTCCTAATTCTATTCCCACTTGTATCCTCATTCCTTATTCGCATATTCCTTATTCAAAATCCAACGCTTTTTTCTTCATACAACAAAACTTTCTTCTTAAATCTGCCTTCAACACTTCCCTTGTCTGTTCAAATTCGATTTCTTCTTATTGGCGGTTATTGTGGCTTTAACTTGTATCAAAATTTTCACACAGAAAACTTTTAATGGAAATATATAATGATGTGGCTTGTTTGTGTATTTGTGTGTATTTAACTCTATGGACTTACGTATGTGTATATGTATATGTGCGTATACCTAACAATGTAGTTTGTTTCTCAAATTTAATTAAAGCATACAATCTAAGCAAGCAGAGATGCAGAGCTCGCACACATACAAAGACGCATGAATACTTACATGTAATTTAACAAACACACCTACATCTAATTACTTTCAATGTAAGGTACAATAATAAAAGAAATTCATTTCAATGATTAAATTATGTTGAAGGAAAGATGTGATTTAAATTTAATGTAGCTGAAAGTTTTAACGAGTAAAGGAGTGAAAACAAATTTGGTGGCCTGGTGAGGTGTAAACTAACACGAGCTTCTTGCTTTTCTCCTAGCCTGATAAGTCAATCCATTTTAACTCACTTTCATTCTCTCTCACTCTTTCTCTCTCTCTTTCTCTCCTTCCCTCTCTACCTCTCTGTCTTTCTCTCTTTCTCTTTGTCTCTCTTTCTCTCTCTCTCTTTTTCTCTATAATAGTTTTACTCAGGTTACCTTATAAGAAGTGTGTTAATTGTCCGTCCACATACCTTCCGGGGACCCTCTCTCTTAAGAACTCTTAATTTCTCACTTTTCATTTCAGGAATTTAACCTACTACAAAATCCAGAACGTAGTTATGCCAAGATTACGCGGGTCTCTCGGGATAGCTGGAGCTCTTCATCTGCTCTGGATGGTAGTTGGACTCCGATTACGGCATTCGCAGGTCGGGAGCTTAAGAAGATGGTATAGGTCTCCCGATGAATCTTCCACGGTTCAGTAATTGTCGATTCATTTTATCCTGGATATCGTCGGCGTAGTTGAAGAGGTGCCGCCCCACATGCCTTGGAGGCGGCTCTGGCTCAAGCAGGTGTCTACATGGATGAAACCTGCGGTAGCACCCTATCACATACTGTTTGCTGAGAACTTTGTTGTACTCCTTTAGGTAGCATTTGTGACTCGTTGTGTAGGTGTTGTAAAGGGAACATCAGGAGGCATCCCGTCGCTGCCTGAATGGCAGTGTTTTGACATATCTGAAGATTTGTCCACTACGTGTCACTAGTTACGGGTGACCAGACAGGCGCAGCGTAGTTTAGAACCAGCAGGCCAATCGCTTTGAATGTCGATAGCAACATTTCATTGCCTTTGCCCCAAATACAGCCGGCTAGCCGATTTGAAGACATTGTTGCATGAAAGGGTTCCGAGTCTAGTGGTATGCTTACAGAGGTGGTTGCTTTGCATTACCAGAACGACTTGGAATTAAGCCCGGACAGAGGCTGTCTCCCAGAAATATATAATGACTAGCAAACCCGGCTCCCTTCGCTGGGCACACTAAAATAGAATAGATATGGTTTAGAACAGAAAATATATGATTTTCATATTATTTATTTATTTATTCTTTATTCAAGCGCTTTGGCATAAACAATATTTTTTGTTTTTCTAATTGTTTTTGAGTAAATATAAAATATAAATTGAAAATCAGGAAAAAAGAAGATTGTTTTAAAATTTCACATCAACGCATATGAATAAACAATCGTCTTTTTTCCTGATCATCCATGAATTTTTCGTTTCAATTTACAGTGAAACCTTCCACAAGCGGACACTCACGGTTCCACAATTTTCGTCCGCTTATGGGGAGTGTCCGCTTATGGGGGTTGAAAAAAAACTCTAGGTTAAAATTACTATCCCACCTCTTTAAATAATTTTTTTATGTTCTTTTATGGCACGTTCAGTTTTTTTTCATATTTATTGAAAAATATATATGTTTGTATGTACATTTTTATATTGGGAACAATGAGTATATTTACACATTTGAATATACATATTTGATTGAACATATTTATATTTTAGGCTTCAAAAATTCATATACCGTAGTCTGTCGTAGATTTTCCTGTTTATGTTTCAGAAAATGGTTTTTTAAGATGACATTCTAAAGTCTTGGCGTATTGGAATCCAGTAATGTCGTCTCTTAGAAATTGTTTAATGCTTCAGGATATGACTTGATCTGACATTCATCCTGGACACATACATGATTTGAGTTTCCGCTTTCTCCGTCAGATAATTCCTCAGTATTAATTTCGTCAATGACAACGTCAATATTATTGTCTTTTGTATTAACAACTTCGTCGATTAACAAAAACTCTTCTGTATACAGACCTTGCTGATTTTCATTTAAAATCTTTATCAAAGCCGCTAGTGTCGATATGGGAATTTCATCCTCTGCCTCGAAGTCAGAACATTCAAGCGGAGCTTTTTGAAACCCGGCTTTCGAAAAACAATTCTTAATTGTTTCTGCCGTTACGTTGTCCCATGAAGATTTAATAAAAAAAACAGCCTCCAAAATGTCAAACGTTTTTGAAAGTCTTTCCATTGGAGTGCCTCCTAATTTTGTCAAAATATGTTTGCTTATATGGCATCTGTAATGACACTTAAAATTTTGTATTATACCCTGATCGAGGGGCTGGCAAACGGATGTTGTATTAGCAGGTAAAAAGATCAACTTTATGTTATCTAGTTTAATATCTCGAGGGTGCGTTGTAGCATTGTCCAAAAATAATAAAATTTTTCTCTTCTGGCAGCCCATTTTTTTATCAAGCATTTCTAGCCACTCACACATAATTTCACGAGACATCCAAGCTTTCCGGTTTGACTTCCATTCCACTGGCAAACTTCCTATGTTGCCTATTTTAAAGGCGCGTGGGCATGCTGCTTTTCCGATAACCAATGGTTTTTCTTTATCTCCAACCATATTGGCACACAATCCTCGGAAGCTTCCCCACATATTCTTTTGAAAGTCACATTATGACGCCTACGCCATTTCTCCAACCATCAATTTGACGCCGAAAAATTTTGAATACCTAATCGGCCGGCGATTTCTTTTGCTTTTTCCTTTATAATAATACCCGATATTGGTATATTTTGGCTTCTGGCCTTAACGAACCATTCGAAACTCAAATGGTCAATTTTTGAGCCATCCGCGTTTAAGAACTTTTTCTTTTTGTTGACGTTATCACCGCCCATCCATATTCTTTTAATATCTTTTATTTCAGCTATTGTCTATCTACTATCTTTGTTGTACGTGGATTAGAGTATCGCGTCCGCTTATGAGAGGTTTTTATTGTTTTCTTTACACATTTGTTCAGTGATATATTTTGCTTGTCCGTTACCGAGAGGTCCGCGTCCGCTTTCGAGAGGTGATTAGAACAAAAAAAATGAGAAAAGGTGTCCGCGTCCGGTTATTCGAGTGTCCGGTTATTAGAGTGGCATTCGTTCTAAAAACCCAACATAAAGTTTGGTTCCTCAGTTTTTGTCCGGTTATAGGGAGTGCCCGCTTATTGGAGGTGTCCGCAAGGGGAGGTTTCACTGTATATGTTTTATTAAGCATTGGAGCTTTTTTAACCATTATCCATTTATATTTTTCAAAAATAAACGAAAAAAAATTTGTTTTCCACGAACACATAATTTCATTCGGATTTCACATTAAATTCTCAAATTTCGTAAGAAATTATTCACTGTTCCAAAATCCACTCCAAAAAAATTCACAAACAATTTTTACATGTTGCACTTACGTTTTTTCCTTATGGCATCCAAATCAGAAAGAAATATTGACACATTGTAACTCACACTGTCAATTTGACAGTTCAGTTCCGCCCCAAGCGTTAAAAAAGTAAGCGACATTATGGCTGGCTCAAAAGAACGCTGTACCCGTTGCCACTGCTCCGAATTACAACCAAACTTTACGAAACCCATTTTCAATACTTACTTAACAATGTGCGTAAGTTTGGTTTAATTCGGTGCAAAGACACGGCGGGTCCACGTTTTGGCATATATTTCGAGACCCTAGTCATCAATAGGTATGAAAATTACCCCGTGTTAAAGCACTTATCAACAGCTTTCATTTGATATCCATATTGTACAAACACATTCTAGGGTCCACGTTTTGGTCTCTATCTCGATACCCTAGTCACGGAGCGGATGGAAATACTCTGAACTAAGGCATTCACCAACAGCTTCCATTTGATACCCATATTGTACATACACATCCACGTTTTGACCTATATCTCGAGCCCTATTTCCAAAATAAAATATAATCCATGTTACTCGTGGATGATGTAGCTTTCGAATGGTGAAAGAATTTTTAAAATCGGTCCAGTAGTTTTTGAGCCTATTCATTACAACCAAACAAACAAAGTTTTCCTCTTTATAATATTAGTGTAGATAAGAAATTGCAGCTCCAGATCCGTTCTTCTTCTCTTAATTGGCGCGATAACCGCTTACGCAAATTTGACCGAGTTTAACAAAGTGCGCCAGTCGTTTCTTTCTCGTGCCAATCGGTGCCAGTTAAACACACCAAGTAAAGTCAAGCACTTCTCCATCTGATCTTTCCAACTTTAGGCCCGTTACGGTAACAAAACTCAGATAGGAAGTTTCACCACCAAAAAAGCGATTGGAACTAATAGGAAGCAGTTTAGAATCAATTGGGTTTTTAGGTGGCGAAAGCAACTCAGTTCCCTTTAGCAGCATTTTCCAAGAATTTATGCAGCATATTTGATGCTGTTACAACAAGAATAATGAATATAATTGGAAAGAGCGCTAAAATTAACCAACTTTAATTTATTACGAATTTGTCTTTAACGAGGGGAGTTCAAAACGTACCCGTGTTAGAAATGACGAACCATTTAATTTTTTTTTTCTTTTTTTCAATATAGTCCCCTTTTAGAAAGTTACACTTCTCCCAATGCTCCGGCTATTTGTGCGACAGCAATTCACGCAATTTCGTGGGTTCTCGCGAAGAAACAGGACCATCTTTTTCGTCATATGCGGTGAATTTTTTGTGGGAGCGGTTACTGTAGTATTTTCCACTGATCGTTCTTTCTTTTTCTAAAAAATCCGTAAGGATGACGCCATTCGCATACCAAAAAACTCATCGCCATGACCTTTCCGGCCGATGCGACTGTCTTCGCCTTCTGTGGAGCAGTTTCACCGTGTGAAATCTATTATTTTTATTGTTGCCTAGTTTCTGGTGCGTAATGATGAATTCAGGTTTCATCAACGGTGATAACTCGACGCGAAAATCTCTTCAGATCTCACTTAAATTACTTCAAACACTGCTTCGAAGTTAACAGCCGCTTCCGAATGTTGTCAACCATGAGCAATCGCGGCACCCATTCGACCGACAAGTTTTTCATCGCCAAGTTATCATGTAAAATATTAATTCCTGTTCCGGTAGACGCACCTATGAACTCTGTTACTTCGCGCACTTTCGTTCGTTGAGAGCAGTGAGAATCATGTCGTTGATTTTTTGATTGATTTGCTCAGTAAGCAAGTCTGCTGGGCGTCCTGGTCGCTCCTTATCAAAAACGGACATTCGCCGACGTTTAAAGTAGTTGAACCAATATCTAACTGTGATCAGAGATGGCGAAGGGTCCTCATAGAGAACATCCAAATTTGCTTTTTTGTCGTTACATTTTTTTCCATCCAAAAACAAAAAGCGAATTACCGAACGATGCTGGTATTTTTCCATCTTAGCGAAAATTACAAAACACGTCTTACTCGAAAAGCTGCCAAATCCAAGCAAACCTTTCAATAAGTTTGAAATATTGTTTGCTGTCGTTTGATAGATGGCAGCTCACGATGCTAGCACCAACTTCACTCAGGAAACACGGATACTTATTGAACCGTCCTCGTATAGGTAAAACGAGTTGTTGGTGCTTTCTTAACAAACTCATTACCTAAATTTAACATGAAAATTCCTGATCCTTGCCTCAGTTTTACCATTCCATTTTATTTTACATTACCACTAATGTACAATGCATCGCTTGTAAAAAGTTTGACAACATACTAAGTTAGGTTAGGTGGTTGGCCCAAGGAGCATTGCTCACTTGCACGAGAATTCTAATTTGTCCACTGTAGTGAAAAAAGTTTAGTAAGGCAAGTAACAAAATTATATTTCCTGCTTATTTTTACACATACATGCATGTAAGTGCATTAAGTGTCAGTCATTTCCTCCTTTAAGCACTTTTCTGTCTCCTCTTCAACCGAGCACATCCGAATATATGCTAAGCAGCTTGCCATTGGGTAGATGTACCAAAGTTAAGTATCATACTTTTCTGTTTTAACCTCAAAAAAGCTATACTAATCACATTAATTTAACTGCATTTTAAAATGTCCACATGCAATTTCCTTAAACTTCATCAATGCCAAGCTTAACCATGTTTTGTTTTTGTTTCTTGTTTTGTTTTTTTTTTTTACTTACTCTTCAACTCTGCTACCTTTGGTTTGCCGTGAATCCTTGGCATTCTTGTGTTGGCCACAATTAGTTGCAACTGTTTGTAGTTTTTGCATTTGCGTGGCTACACAAAGTCAAGAGTCGAGTAATTTCCGAAACGACGTCAATAAATAGTGTAGTGGAGGGCGATACAAGCATGTAAATATACATACATATACACACACAGACACACACATTCGCAGCTCTTGGAATACATAGAAGTTAGTAAAAACAACTTTTTAGCATTTCCCCTACGGTGAGCCAGAGAAGGTATTAAGTACTGAAGAAGAATTGAGAGCTGCGACGAGGTGAAAGATGAAAGTAAGTTCCATTCATCTGCTTGCTTTACTGAAACTCTAATGAACGAAGGGTTAGCCGGAAAACTAATTCGTAAAAAGTACATAGTTATTTTTTCTGAATAGAGAAACGGCAATGAGGAGCTGAGGAATAGCGAACGCTTTCTAAACATACGAACATTGATGCCGGATATATACACTGATGCAAAGGCGTCTCAAAGATAGATCAATGAAATTTTGATGAAGTATGAATTTGAGAACCTGAAATCATATACGGGAACCTGAATAGACAAATCGCCTGCCATATTTTAGGCTGAGTTGTTAGGAACCTCCATCGATATGCAGAACTTTTGAGTGAGCACGGATACCATAAATTGTTGAGTCGCAGTTATTCAATAAGCCGAGTAGTCTCCATCGTTGTCGAGTATATGAATTTGAATTGAATTTGAAAAGGTCGAGCCAAGGAGCACCAGGAGATTTGGTGGCTCCTAAAACACTCAGGCTAAAGAGCCCATTGTATTTAAAGCTCTGGAAAGGAGGTGGATAGTCAAGGAGGGAAGAGGAAAACTATCAGAGAAAGAGATAGGAAAGAATAGAGACAGAGATAGATCCTTGCTTTAGCAAAGGCAGGACACTCACAGAGAAAGTGCTCAGTGCTATCCGCCTCCTCCAAGCATGACAGGCATACCGGGTTCTCGATGATTCCAATGGTGGTCATATGCTGACCCCATGGGTTGTGTCCTGTAATGATGCCGACCATCAACCGAATATCTTTCCTTCTAAGTTTTAGAAGAAAGTCCGACAGTTTTCTGTTCGAGCTTGTCACAAAATGCTTTGCAGCTCTGAAGCGTTCTAGACCGAACCATCGCTCTTTATGTAAATTACATACATAATCGCTGATCCAATGCATGATTCCTGCGGAACTGATTTCGATTATTGGCTCTGCCCTCTGTGGGGGCACCGCTGATCCACGGTTGGCCAATTCGTCAGCAATTTCGTTTCCTTGAACACCGGAGTGTCCCGGAACCCATATAAGTACAAGCCTGTTTTGTCTTGTGACATTCTTGAACAATCTTTGAGGTTTGCTTTGCGTTCTCCAGGGCCTTCAATGCAGCCTGACTGTCTCTGAAGACTCCAATCTGTTTCCCGCTCCATCTCCTCTCGATTATCCATTCGGCTACTTTGAGGATGGCAAAAACTTCTGTGTCGAGTATCTGCTATCTGGCATCTTCTTCATGCTTTGAACCAGCTATTCTGCTTAGCTCGTCGACAAACAGGACTATATATTGCGAACTTGGCGCTCGAGTTGCTTTAAATAATGGACCATCTTTTCGACAAAATGCGTTCCCCAAACATTTTCAATGGGGTTGGCGTTTGGAGACTGGGAAGCCAGTCCAATACTGTGACGCCATTCTCTTGTTTTGTTTCTTGTTTCTAAATGTATTTTTCTGAGAGCAGTGGTTTTGTTGATGTGGGACGGTAGGATATATTCGCCTCCTTCAGTCGACGTTCGATGGCGTTGATACTCACAGCTATTCCCTTTTAAGCAAGAATTGTGCGTGCTTGGCGTAGTCACAAAAAAGGGTTCCGCTTAAAAAGTTGGACGATCACTTTATCCTGCTTTTTTTTCGTTTCTCGCTTCAAGCCGCGAAAGCGCTTCGGAAAAGTGATCAACATTTTTGTACACCTTATACCGCTGATTCTACATCACAACAAACTTTTTTGCTTTTTTAATTACTTTTGTACTCATTTTGTTACTCATTTTTGTTTGGTTGCGTTTACGGGAAAGTTTCGAACGACACTAACCTGAGTTAGCACTGACTTCGTGGTCCGTAAGTGGGACTATTACGCAGCATAAAGCAGAACGAAACATATCTTGAAGTAACAAGAAAAAAAACGGTTAGTTTCTTCTGACACAGACTGTAAATTAATATAAACTGTTCGGAACAAGATCAAAGAACTTCAGCTACTTCGAAGAGTGTTTAATAGGCCGGGTCGATTTGTGGGGAGGCAAAAAAATCGCCCATTGCTCTGTGAAAATCATGTTCTAGGGATCAAAATAAGAAACTTTGCCGAAGGAACCATACCTCTAGAACGAATTCTGATGTCTCCCAACTTGGGTCGAACTTTTTAGTTTCTTTTCTCATGTAAAGGCCAAAAATGGTGATATTTTGAAATGATTGTATGGGGAACCCCCAAGGGGAGTTCCAAGGGGTGTGCCACTGGCATGGGTGGATCGGCCGTCCAAAGTTAGTGGGGGTCGGTCATACATTTGGACTCGATTGGAGCACTCTAAATGGGTCAAAGTGGGATTTTTCGTTCGACCCAAACACTGTTTAAGGTATACTTTATATAGCAGATGTTGTCCTCTGGCTTTCTCAAGCTTTAAGAAGGAAGTAAAATGAAGCGATGAAGAAGGGCGTGATAAAGTACCGCCTCATCATCATCCTAGGAATTAAAGCTCGAGGCAAGCCAGTGCTCCTTTCACAATCGCGCTTCATACGACTCCGTTGATTGCTTCGCCTCTTCTTGCACTTTTAAGGCGCAAATCTGCATTAATATCGTCTGTCAATCTTCTTGGCAGTCATCCACGCTTTTTACTGCTTGTTGAGTTGAAGGCCTTTTCGTCATTCTGCTGTCATCCATCCTGAGTAGGTGTCCAAATCATCTCAGCCACTGAGCTTTAGCAAAGCGCACAATGTTTTGACCTGATATCAGCCGTTCGATCTCATTATTGTGTAGGATTCTGTAAGATCCATCAGCTTCCTGCTTAGGAGCTAACTCTCAAAGCGGAGAAGGTAGTTCTGGTACCCATGCTGCGCAGTCAGATCTTGCTACTGGTCTTATTAGAGTTCTGTAGATTTGTAACTTACACGCACTCGAAAGTATGTATTTTTGAGAAGTTTCAGGTGAAGCAAATAACTTCTTTTAGCTGGTTGTAGTCTGTCCTTCACGGCAATTAGGGGGTCTGTAGCGCTGCTAAGGCTTACACCCAGGTACTTAAAACTCTCCACGTTAAGAAAAATGTATGGACTGACCTCTATTAAAGTACCGCTTAGCAACACCCAAAGAGACTCCGCATTTGGGGGCACGCATCACTATCAGTACTTATAGCTCAGAAGTATCGTTTAGTGTTAGTTTACATACTTCGAGTCCAACCACAGTTCATTGCGCACATTACAATGGTCTAAACTCCGCCTTATACAGAATTGGCGTGGATATACTCATCATTTGGCCGGCATGTGAAGGGGTCCCGCACATGGCCCTTTAAACCCACTCACCTAACACTTCGTGCCCTTTGAACCAGCCACATCGAAGCAGCCAACCGATGACATATACAACTACCAACGATGACTTCACTGTGCTTGACAGTGAAACAAAAATAGTCGAAGAGCACTTTGAAGTAAAAAAGAACTCATTTGCTCGGCTAGTAAAACATACTCCATTGTTATGGTGAGAAAAGGGCTCTTAACGAACCTTCTACTGAACAGTTAACCCTAAATAGTGGTACCTAGCACTCCTAGCACTGAAAAAAACGTACGCAAAGCGTTGCCAAAACGTTGAATTTTTGTATGCATCTTCTTGATTGACGCGATTAAATCTTAAGTTAGTCACCAATTATTTCTTTCTCATGCTAACCTCGCAAGTTGGGCATACCAAGTGAAGCCAAGTCCTTCGCTACCCGAACTTGCCAACGTAGAGAAGATCTTCCTTTTCCACTGCTACCACCAGCTGGTACCGCATCGAATACATTCAGAGCCGAAGCGTTGATATCCATTTGGACGACATGACCCAGCCAACGGAGTCGCTGGATCTTTATTCGCTGCGTTATGTGTATGTCGTCGAAAAGCTCATACAGCTCATTGCTCTATCGCCTGCGATACTCGTTGACCCCAACGTGCGAAGGTCCAAGAATCTTCCGCAGAATCTTTCTCTTGGACAGTCCAAGAAACGCCGCATCGGATTTTGTCATCTTCCAAGCCTATGCGTCATACGATAAGACGGGCGCGATGGGAGCCTTATAAAGTGTTAGTTTTGTTCGTCGAGAGAGGTTTTTACTACTCAGTTGCCTACTTAGTCTAAAGTAGCTCTTGTTGGCAAGTGAGATTCTCCGTTGGATTTCAATGCTGATTTGGTTATCGGTGTTAATGCTGGCTTATAGATAATCAAAGTCTTTTACAACTGTCAACATTGACGTGGTTGCCAATACGCGAATGCGCCGACTGTTTGGAGGAGGTAACTGGAGGTACTTCGTTTTATCCTCGTTCACCACCAGACCCATTCGCTTTGCCTCTTTATCCAGTTTGGAGAAGGCAGAACTAACAGCGCGGTTATTAAGGTCGATTATGTCAATATCAACAGCATACGCGAACAATTGTACGCTCCTATAAAAAATTGCGCCTGAGCGATTAAGTTCTGCGGCTCGCCCAATCATTTCCAGCAGCAGTTTAAAGAAGTCACATGACAGCGAGTCACTCTGTCTGAAACCTCGTTTGGTATCAAACGGCTCGGAGAGGTACTTCCCGATTCTGAAGGCGCTGCTCGTATGGATCAATTTATAAGAGGAAAAAATATTGAACGGTTCATCAATCGGATGGCTGGGACATACTATGAGAATGGGCTCCACGAGAGCTCAGCGGAATATAATTGGCTTTAAAACATTTGCAACGAAAGCAAGAGGCAGACCAAAATCAGGATGGATTGGCGAACTAGAATGTGGACATGAGGAAACTCAAGGTCAACAACTGGAAGGAATCAGCAAAGAATCGAGTCAACATTTTATGAGGCAGGCCAGCTCACACAGAACGTCAACGCGAAATCTTTACATTTACTCACTTTAGTATGCCATCCTTTTCCCATCTGGGAAACTCACTATGCCCGCATATTCATAACTGGTTTCCCATTCTCATCTAGTAATGGCTTTATAAATTCCTAACCTACCTGCTGTAATCGCATTAAATATACCAACTAGAACAATAAAAACATGCTCGCTCATAGTCCTGTCAAACGTTTTCTATTACTAAAGACTAAGTTGGCGCAATCATCTATTTGGTACTCGCACGCAAAAGTTATCCTTTGCCAAAAACACTACAACACAACAAAAAACAAAAACGAACAACAATACACTGATACCAACAACTGCGAATAGCTAACGGAATTAACAACAACAGCGCTGACATCTTCACACATAATTGCATTAGTTGTACGAACAAGTTGTTGACATATTTAAAAGGCAGCCGCATTTGAATCCTCTGCTGCTTTGCTTTGCAAAAAAAAAGATCGCTCCACTTTGTTACTTCGCCTTTTGCCAAAGTAATGCTGACACACACTCTAATGGCATACCGAAATGCGCTTGTGGACATCGAGGTCTGCAAATAAACGGAGAAGAATGAATGTTTTGTTGCAGACGTCACTAACAACCTCTCTAACAGGATTAAGACCGTTATTCGCAGAAAAGAAAGTAAAAGTTGGTTCGATATACGTTAGCCGAAGTTGCGGTAAAAAGTACTTTAGTTGAATGTATTTTAAGACGGATAAAGCTCTCTTTACCAGCATCATTTCAATAAAGAGAATTTTATTTCAATCACTTATAAATATGCGCAGATTTATGTTTATCATAGCCGGATACATCAATGCGAAAAACATCATCTGAGGGTCGCGCTTAACTACGACAATAGGACGTGAACTTTATAAAACAGCACAAGAAACGGGCTGTGAGTTTCTTTCGACAGCTAAACCAACTTACTCAAATGTCAACAAAACCAAAGACCTGATCGACTTTTCCGTCATAAAAAAATATGACGAAACTATGTTCAAATCAGTGAAGGGTCCGCTCTCAACTCAGATCATTGCCCAATATATCTAACAAATCAGCAAAGCAATTGTCGAAAAACACCAATCACCAACCCTGCACAATAAACCCACATATTGGAAATCCTTTTAAAAAGTCCTTCAAGGCAAGACACGTAATAACTCCTCGACCACAGCAGAAGAACAACCCCTGGCTGAGAAGTGATAAGGTCAAAGCCGTAAAATTTGCAAAGCATCTATCCAACACCAGCCGCCGTAGCCGAATGGGTTGGTGCGTGTCTACCATTCGGAATCCAGAGAGAACGTACGTTCGAATCTCGGTGCAACACCAAAATTAAGAAAAAGTTTCTTCTAATAGCAGTCGCCCCTCGACAGGCAATGACAAACCTCCGAGTGTATTTCTGCCATGAAAAAACTCCTCATAAAAAAAAATGTCTGGCGTTTGGAGTCGCCTTGAAACATTAAGACGCACACCACAAATAAGAGGAAGAGAACGGTCACACATCCAAAAAGGGTAAATGTGTCAATTATAATATATATATAGGGGTTTTCAGTAAGAGCGCTTCAACTTTTGAACTTTTTTGAATAAAACACAAGCGGTTTGACTTTTTTAACTAATTTTTTTTTTTATTATCGAGTTTGAACATATACATTTAAGTATGAAATTCGATTTCTTTTGCATGACCACCGCGTGCACGTTTTACGAAGTCCAATCGTTGAACCCAATTTTCGACCACTCTTTTGCATAAATCGGCCGAAATTCCAGCAATTTCGCGTTCAATATTGGCTCTGAGCTCACAAATCGTCGCCGGCTTGTTACTGTAGACCAATGACTTCACATAACCCCAAAAGGGGACGGCTTGTCAAATGGACCGTAAAATGGCCGTAATGCTCTTAAAGTAGCAGCAACAGAACGATTATTTTCATAAAAAATTTGCACGATTTGCAATCGTTGCTCAAGTGTGTAGCGTTCCATGATGAAATGTATACTAATGAAGTTTACAAATGACAAGCGAAAAATAAAAAATATTGCGTCGTTCGCCCTCCCTATCGGAAAAAAGTTGAAGCGCACCTATTGAATAACCCTATATATTGGGTTGGGGAAAAAGATATGTCGTATTTATGATCGAAATTTGACGTTTTATTTAAAGTACTTAGAATTATCCGATTCAAGTCAAATATGCTCCGTTTTGTGCGCAAACTTGTTGCCATTTAGGCAACATCATTATCCCCCTTTATAAAACCCCCGCTCCTTATTTGAAAAAAACTCAGACAACCAGTTTTCGCAAGCCTCTTTTGAGGCCAACTTGGTATCACCAAGGGCGTTTTGCATGGACCGGAAGAGCTGATAGTCACTTGGTGCCAGGTCCGGACTATATGGTAGGTGCGATAGGACATCCCATCCGAGCTCCCGTAGCTTCTGGCGGATCATCAAAGATATGTGAGGACGAGCGTTGTCCTGTTGGAACACAACACCATTCCTATTGCCCAATTCTGCCCGCTTCTGGTCAATCGTCTGCTTCAAACGGTCAAGTTGCTCACAGTGGAGGACTGAATTAAGGGTCTGGCCATAGTTGAGCAGCTCATAGTGGATAATTCCCTTCCAATCCCACCAAACACACAGCAAAACCTTCCTGGCAGTCAATCCGGGCTTGGCGAAGGTTTGGGCCGGCTCGCCGCTTCTCGTCCACGATCTTTTTCGCTGGGCGTTGTCGTACGTGATCCACTTTTCATCGCCAGTCCCCATCCGCTTCAAAAATGGGTCAAGTTCGTTCCGTTTTAGCAGAGAATCGCAAGCGTTGATTCGGTCCAAGAGATTTTTTTGCATCAACACGTGTGGCACCCAAACATCCAGCTTTTTTTGGAATCCAATCTTCTGCAAATGGTTCCAAACGGTTTTGTGGTCTACACCTCGTTCCTGACTAATCGAGCGAATGCTCACATGCCGGTCTCTTTGGATAATTTCAATGATTTTATCAGTCTCTACGACGATTGGCCTACCAGTACGGGGTGCATCTTCGGCATCTACTACAGCAGAACGAAATCTTTCGAACCAACGCTGTGCTGTGCGAATCGTTACAGTATCAGGCAAATAAACTTCACAAATTTGTGTCGCCACCTTCGTTGCATTTTTACCTCTAAGGTAGTAAAAACGTAAAATATAACGAATTTCTTGCTTGGTGGACTCCATCTTTGACGCGCTATAACTTAAGACTGAAACGTACGATTACAACACTGTCAAAGAGACACTTATAGTACAGATTGTCGTCCTTAGCGTGATCCGATGCAATAAGTACAACGCAAGATGTGTTTAAATATCGCGCTCAATGGACAAAATACGACATTACTTTTTCCCCAACCCAATATATCCAACACGTTTTAAACGAACCATAATCAATGCGATGACTTATATTCTTCCTTAAATCAAGAATCCACTCTAATCTCACTTATAACTATAAGCGAACTGAAAAGAGAAATCAAGCAACAAAAAGGCACCTGTATTGGTTGCCGATTATTATGATGATTATGATGCCAGACCAAGAAAAAATTCTCATATAGTTTCTTCATACTGGCCAATCTCCTTATTGTCACAAATTTCAAAACCACTGGAAAAGCTCTTTCTAAATCGCTTAAAACCAATCACTGAATCTTGTATGATAATTTGATACACTCGCACCAGTTCGGATTTCATTGCATGCACTCCAGCAAAGACTATCGTGCACAGAATCACAGATCAAAGAGAATAATCGTTCGAAGAGAAAGCCATATGCCTAGCAATATTTCTGTATGTCGCGCAAGTATTCGAAAAAGTTTGGGATGAAGGCCTTATCAACGAATTGAACTCATGCCTTCCACTTCAACATAGTGCGTTTATGAAATCTTATGTAACTGAAGCCATTTTCGCGTAACACAACGACTATGAGTATTCCAAACAAGAGAAAATAAATCCTGGCATGTCGTAAGGGAGCATATTTGTACCCGTTCTTTGCCTCCTGTACACGAAAGATATACCCCTAAGCACTAAGATTGTCACTTTTGCTGACGACACAGCAAGCTAAGTTGGAATGAGCATATGAAAATCTAACGAAACGAACTTAATTTGAAAATAATAAAAATTAACTGGCTCATTGGACGACATTTATCCACTCAGAGACGGCGTAAAACTGTAGGTCCCTCCATTTATAGAGTATCAGAAGAATAAGTGGCTTATTGGAGTACTGAGTCGGCCAAACAAAAACCGGCCAAGTAACCAAATGTATATGAAAGGTATCGCAAAAGACGCGCTTAGATGTATTTTTTTTTTTTTTTTTTGAAATATGTAAAAAAATATTATAGTTTCTTTCAGGTTTCACTATTTTTATTCAAGATGCGTCTACAGGTAAAATCCGCCAAACAGTCGATTTATGAACGCCTAGTTATTGAGAACGTCCAGATATTGCTCGACGAACAAAACTAATAATCCACAAGGCTCTTATCATGTCCGAACTAATGTATGGCGCAGAAGCTTGGACGCTGATAACATCCGATGAAGCGTCACTTGGAGTGTTTAAGAGAAAGATTCTGCGCAAGATTTTTGGGCCTTGGCACGTTGGCAACGGTGAATATCGCAGGCGATGGAACGATGAGCTGTATGAGCTTTACGACAACATAGACATAGCGCAGCGAATAAAGATCCAGCGGCTAGGTTGGCTGGGTCATGTCGTCCGAGTGGATACAAATGCTTCGGCTCTAAAAGTATTCGATGCGGTACCAGCTGGTGGTAACAGAGGAAAAGTAAGCTCTCCTCTGCGTTGGAAAGATCAGGCGGAGAAGGAATTGGCTTTACTTGGTGTGTCCCACTGACACTGGTTAGCACGAGAAAGAAACGATTGGCGCGCTTTGTTAACCTTCCTATACCCGCGTTAATTTTTGTAACACATATACCCGCGCACGGTCTCACAGACCGAAAGTTCAAACTACATAAGATAATAGTTTTTTCAAACAAAACTAAACACAAATTATTATTTTTCAATCCAGTAGATGTAATAAAAAAATAAAACTACGCATTAAATTTGTATTCATTTATTTTATTGATTTTAAGTGATTAACAAAAACGCCATCAAAATCGATAATTTTTTCTTAAGTACTACAAAAACAAAACAATAACATTTTGTTTTATTCACATATATAAAAATAAGTTATAATAACTTAAAAACACTTCTTGGACAATACATAAATTATAAATTATATTAGTTTTTAGTCTTGAAATAAAAAATCATGGCATATCGCAATTCATGTAAAAATCTGCCTTAAAAAGAAAACTTACGCTTTTACCTCTTCAAAAAAAAAAAAAAAAAAAAAATGCCTTTTCTAGGCTAAGAAATATTTATTTGCAATAAAAACATCGAACTAAACAATAAAAACATCAAACTACACACTGTAGTATTTTTGAAACGCGGCTACAACTTCTTCAAATAATTCCCTTATTGGAGCTAGTTTATCTACGGCAGTCCTTTCAGCTCACGTGAATTTATTGTCAAATCTTAGACATCGCAGTAATAAATAAAATCTTTTCCAGCTCATAGTTTATCGAAATATCTCCGGAAAGGAACCATCTGTTTTGAATAAATCTTTAGCATTCAAGCGACTATTTCTCCTAACTCCAGCAAATATTAAAAGGCCTAAAAGGGCTTCGATTTCTATGTTGTCTGTATAGGTCAGTCGCTTTCTCTTGAAAAATTAGGTTTTATGAGATCAATATGTTCATTAGTATACTTTACAATACGATTTATAACAACTTCAGTAAAAAATAATCTCCAAATCTCGCCTATTTCCTTCAAGTTTTGTGCTTCTTTTCTAGGCCCTGGCAGTTGAGTGACTATATTCCTAGCGATACGTCTTACACGATTTGACGGAGCATCATTATTCCACCTAGTGTGTCCATCTTTACCAAGATACAATTCTCTATCATCTGTCTCATTTAACTCCTCGTCGATTTCTTCATCATCTGCTTGCTCGGTATCATAACTTTCTACATCTCCTGCAACAAAGTCTTCAACGTCGCTGTCATTTTCATCCTCATAATCAGAAGTCGAATTTTTTTCCTTCAAAAGTAGTCTGATTTGCTCTTCATTCATTATAATATTAAAAAGTGCCTGCAAAATAGTAAAACGTAAAAAAATAAGAAAGAAACAAAAAACAAAATAACAAATTACACATATACCCGCGTCGGTCTCACAGACCAACGCGCGGGTATAGGAAGGTTAAACTCGGCCAAAATCGCGTAAGTGGTTATCGCGCCAATTAAGAAAAAGAAGATATCGCTGTGGAAAGTTGTTCAGCAACATTTTGCGCTACAGCAGCAATATTCTCACCACAACGTTTCGCTTTTAATCTGCCAGTCCTTTTTCTATCCTCGACAGAAAGGTTTTTTTTTTTAGTTTTTTCACCAACCCTTGAATTGTCAACGCATTCGGATGATTATTTCCACCAAATAACTTACGAATTTTGCGATAAGTTGTTCTTAAAGATCGAAGACTTTGTATTAATAATTTCGTAAGAGGATTCAATAATTTTAACGCGTTGCCTATTATGTAAAATTGTAAATTTCCCTACCCATTTCCCTGAAGAATATTCTAAAATTTCATCAAAATATCCCATTTTTTAGTAAAAATTTAAAAAAAATTTCTGGGTACACAGTTTTATAGTCCATTACAGTTTATTATAATAAGCAGCCAGTTTAAAGTGACTTGGAATGCGTGTTGATTTTTGAAGGCAGTTTTTGTTGACGGGGTTATAAATTTTCTCCCATTTAAAGAATGCTCGAAATAGCTTTGATATACTATAAAAAAATGCAAAAGAAAATTGTGAAAAACCAGCACCATTTTTGAGTCACTTCGAACTTTGTTAATGGGCTGCAAACTGCATACTCAAAATTTCTCTAAAGTTCTGACTAAAAACTTTGAAATTTTCATGAACACTTTTTTAGTTTTGTGCCAGTACTTTGAATACTATCGTGTTTGTTTTTAGTAGGAACTCGTTAAGTATAAAAAAATAAATAAAATGCATTAAAAAAATAAAAATTAATCAAAACTATATATCGCTCTTCTTTTATTCATATTTACAAGTGTATTACAATTTCAACCACTTTCACTTAAATTTCATCTATTGTAAACCTCGAATATTTGTTCTACTCTACTTTCAGCAATGTAGCCATTTTAAGGTCTGGCTTATTATGCCATCCAAGTCTTCCCTCCTCCACTGACTTCCATTAATTTTAGACACATTTAAACACAATGCGCTCACCCCCCTCCACTGCTACATACATTTTTACTTAACAGCAATAAAAAAAGTACGTAGAATAATTTCAGTTTCCATTGTCGCGGTAATAGGAATATAAGCAGAACACAGAAGACTTGGTCAACCCCTCCCGTGAGTGACGACAAAAACTACTCTACTCTGCCCAATGGACACGTCGACACCTGACTGCGACGACCGACGGCTATGCGCGAACACACGCCCATAGTATTTTTCTTCTAAATACACAAAAGAAATGAATACTAAAACCTACAGTAAAGTGGGGGGGGGGGGGGTGTTGCAAAAGACAGCAGGCTCTTCCATTAGAGGCTTTTATGTTGTATTTGTATCACAAAACCGTGTCCTGATTGCATTTGGAACTGTCTTCCGCTGGTACAGGCAACAAACACACCTTACGCCCCTGCACCGGTGTGGGTTAGTGGGAAAAACCAACTTTCACTATCCACATTGTCTTCAAATAATGTAGTGTACATACATATGTACGTAGAGACGAGCACAACCACATGTTGCTCCTTGGGGTTATGAGGGTTTTTTTTTCTATTTCACTTTTACAGGTCGCTTAGCGCTTCATTGCGCCTTCTGTTTCATTCGCATTGGCTGTATTGCCATGTTATATTCTTTGCTTTGTGCGTTAAACCTGGTACTTAGGAGGTATGTGGAGGGAACACCTTGATCAAAAAGTTCAGGGAATATATTCAGAAAATTAAAAATTCAATTTTATGCCTCAAAAGTGTTATTATCGGCTTCCAAGTACACTCCATTAACTGCAACGCGCTTATGCCAGCGTGGACCATATCCAGCTCTCGAAATACTTCTGGAATTCTATTTTCGGTAAAGCCATTATAGCCGTGTTCGATTTTTCGATTGCTTCTTTCAGCTGTTAAAAGGTGTCCCTTGAAGTGGTTCTTTGGCTCGCTGAAACAGAAAAAAATCGCGGGGAGCCATATCAATTGAATTCGATGGCTGTTGGTTGGTTTGCGTTTCGTTCTTAGTCAAAAACTCATGGATAATAAATTCACTGTGCGGAGGTGCAAAATCTGCGAATCGTTTCTCCACAAATCCTTTCTTTTTTGCCGCATTTCTTCACGTGAAAGTCTCATTACGCTCAAATAACAGTCCTTATTAACTGTCTAACCTTCTGTCCAACATTTTTGTAATCTATAGAAACTGTGTTCTTTTTGACTGAAAATTACGTACATTTTTTTAGTCTTAGTTCATCCCGAGCTCTCCCGCACTCAGATGATATCTGGACTGCGCATTCTACTCATAAACCTACGTCTCGTCTCCACTAAAATTAGGCGTTTGATGAATGTTGGATCGGCCCCAGCCTGGGAAACCATGGCTTTGACGATTGATTTTTTGCATGAAATTCAGATCCTTTCGGATCAACTTTTCTGCAACACGGCGCAAACCCAAATGATTAACAACAATGTCCTGAATGGATCTTTAAGCAATGTTAAAGTCCTCTGCCAGCTCACCAGCTCTCTGATGTTCAATTTGCGGTTATTAATCAACTTCTCTTTCACTTTATTAATGTTTTCATCAGTTTTCGATGCCGACATCCAGCCACTACGTTTATCATCCTCGATGGTTTCTCGACCTCTTCTGAAGCTTTCATGCCACTCGTAAACGGCTATTTTCTTGAGAGTATTATTACCGCAACAGTTTTCCAATATCTCTAAGATTTTACACGATGGAATCCATTTGTCATGCAAATAGCAACTCGTTGCGGCAAATTCAAATTCATTTTTAAAACTAAAAAAACCGAAAACACGAGCAGGGGCAGATTTACTTAAGACGACGTAACTTCTACAAATTTCAAGCAATGATGATACAATTTTGGTAGGAATGTTAATCACAAATGTGGCAATCTAATAAAATTAAATCGTACTTAAATGAGTTGACTCAGAGTGTCATCTGGCGGTTGTTCCGGGAACTTTTTGATCAAGGTATATGCACACACTATACATACATACACACACACATATCTTCTCTTACGAATATTGCCTGCCAAGTGCGTTCGACGACAAGTCAGAGACTTAATGAACCAGCATATTTCGCTTGTGCCAAGTGTTTATAGGGGAATCCATATACGTACGTATTTGTTTTAGTGCTTGTCTAGCACTGTGGCGCATTTGGCCGGTTGGCTTGATTAGGGCGTATCAAATGTCAATGCATTTACCGGAAACACACAAAAAAGGAAATTGAAGCATAAAGCTGGCATAAACTGAGTAGTCAATTATTGGAGCTGGTGGAAAGCGAAAAGAAAAGAAAACACAAAGAAATAACAAAAGCCAGAAATGAGGCAGGAAACTGTAAGAACACCATTATATTGAGGCAAACAATAGGCACTGAAAGTCTGAAATTGCACTTAGTGCGGACAGCGGTGGAAGGGTTATGAAATGGTAGCAATAGCACTCTTAGTAGCAGGTGAAGCTGCAAAATTGTGCCTCATCAATCTATGTTGTGGATGAGTAAACTGAGTGTTGCTGAGGCTGTTGATGGAAAACGATCTCAATAGATTTGAGAAGTAGTCCTAGGAGCTATGTAAGTATGTCAAAAGATACCTATGGAGAGGTATTTATGTACAGCATACTGTGCAGCTCACTAACCCAAGGCTGGTACTGACCTGGTCTGCATACGAGCATCTCCTCCCGCCGTGCCAGGCTGAGCTGCTTACAGTGGGTTGCCAAATTATTAGGGACAGTCGCCAAAAATGTATTTGTTGAGTAGGTAGGTAGGTAGGTTAGATGGCAAGAGTACTCCAGGTACACTACAAGTAGCACTTACATGCCGTTTTGATACCATAATGTGGACCACTACATGCGAAGAGAAAACCGTCTACAGCCATCCAGGGCTGTTTGTGTAGTGGAGGAGAGAAAAGGGATCTAGGCTGGAGAATTTCATCAAGTCATCCCCAAAGAGCACGCTAAGGAATCTCAAGCGCCTAGCCGCCAGAGCCGGACATTTGCAGAGAAAGTGCTCAACTGACTCTTTCTCTGCAGGATCCCTGCAGCTTCTCCAATAGGGGTTGTACGGAATTCCAAGCTTCTCAGCATGAGTACCGACCACCCACCCAGTGACCAGTGAACACCGCAATGAATTTGGAAATTGAATGGCGGGGGATTTCTATCACCTTAAGCGTTCTGTTTATATCGTAGTGAGGCCATAGTGTTTTCGAAATAGCACACGATGAGACAGACCTCCTTCTTCTTGCCGGCAAGCTTACCGGCAATTTCATTTCCCTCTATATTCCTGTGCCCAGGAGCCCAGATAAGGAGCATTTTTCCTGCACGTTCGAGACGTTTGAGTTGCTCCTTATAGGAGTTTACGAGACAAGAGCTGCAATACGGCGACGACAGGGCCTTGATCGCAGCTGCTCGGAAAGATAGCCCTAGCACAATCCTCAAGATACAGCGTGCGAAGTACAGAAAAGGAAGGGAAGCTCTGTTTCAAGATGCTACTATGTCGTATAGGAAGTTGCCTCCAGAGGCCAATCTCCTTCAACCTAACAGCGCTCTGAGCAGCAATGGACTTAACTTGCAGATCCACGGGAAGTAATTGTAGAGTTACGTTGAGGGCAGCCGTGGGACATGTTCTACAAGCCCCAGTATCGCGCACACATGCAGTTCTCTGCACTCTCTCTAGTTTAGTGGTGTTGTAGCCTTCTGAAGAGCTACCCACCAAACTAGGCAGCCATATGATATTATGATAAGTACAACATCTTAGGAAATTATATACATAATACAGTCACCTACTAGTTCTCTTACTGAGCAGACGTGCTTTTCTCGTGTGAGTTTAGAACGCAACTTTCGGTGTCTTCCATTTTCTCGTTTTTCTTAATTGTTGTTGCGAACGACATATCTTTTCCTTTTCATAAAAACAAAAACAAATAAGTGCATTACTTATTAGTGTGATTGGTGCAGCATGGCCCCGGGGCCACCAAACCTGGGGGATAACAGGTTCGCTCTGCTAGCCTCAGATCCCCAACCAAAACGAAAGAAAATTAAAAAAAGTGTTGAAACTTTCCCCCTTCTTCCTCAAATTTAAAGAAATCCCAAATACGTGGTTATTTCTGCTGTAAATGAAGATAAGCCTTTAAAATCATATAGCTGCTTTGCAGTTCACGCCGCCTTGAAGTTAATTAGCAAAGAAATCATAAAAATTACTGAATTTCGTGACGGCAGCCTTTGCCTTTTACTTAAAGACAAACCAACAGCGGAAAAATTCATACGTACAAAATCTCTACATGGTGTTTGTGAGGTGAAAGCAAAATATCATGATAAACTGAACCATACAAAAGGTACCATTTACGCCCCATGTCTAAATGACCTCAGTGAAGATGAAATTGTAAAAGGTTTAGCTGACCAAGGTGTTGTAGAGGTTTATAAATTTTCCAAACTTCTTGACGGAAAACAAAAACACTCCGGAGTATGTCTCCTAACTTTCGACAAATTCCACCTTCCGAATAGAGTCGATATCACATGGCATTCAGTAATGGTTAAACCTTATTTTCCTAACCCAATGCGGTGTAAGAATTGCGGTAAACTCAATCATACGATGAAACGATGCAATAACCCACAAATGTGCCAACAATGCAATCTCCCCTCCCATGACCCCCAAAAATGTACCCGAACAATGTGCACAAATTGTTCCGTAAATCATCCAGCATATGATAAGCTTTGTCCAAAATACCAACAATCTAAAGAGATTTTAAAAATCCAAGTTGAAAATAAATGTACAATGAAAGAAGCAATTACACTGTACAAAAACCAAATTCCTTCAATTATTGGTGGCCCCTCTTTCGCTTCTGTCACACAAAATTTTAACACACTTAATCAACAACAACAAAATGACTCATCACAATCTCAAAACAATTCAAACACAAATAATTTACCTCCAGCTGAACCGCAACAACTAAATTCAAATTTACCAAATAATACCTCTCAACAAAACATAGAACAAAACATAAATCATGATAATCCTCTCAGTAATATTCTCACCCAATTAATTTCCAACCAACAACATACAGGCAACACAACCACTTACTTCACCCACGAAAATATTTATCAACAATTCAATGCATTGACAGCAAACAACTCAATCAACAACGATAACCCTTTTTCTCCTGCTGATCCTCTACCAACTCTCCCAATTGAGCAACAAGATGTTAATCATGATGCAAAGAATAATGAGATGGCGCCCATCGTGGTCCCGTTACTTTGCGCTCAGCGAATTTGACAACTAGTTACGTGATTTTAGCTCCAGTATGGCCAGATTACCATTTTCGTAACTTGATTTATCATTTTTTTTTGTTATTTTTATTATTTTGTGTCTCGGAGTTCTACTTCTTTCTTCATGACATTTTTCTAGTTGTTCTAATTAAAATGTAATGTTTATAATTTTGTAAAATATACATTTTTTAATAATTATTTAAATAATTCACTCAGTTTTATTTAGCTTTACTTTTTTTTAACATCTGGTGGCATTGCCCGCGATTGCCGGTGTTGTTGGTGTTCTTCTGCTTTCGGCACTCAAATCTCTCTCTCGCTACTGCAGAGTTGCCTAGCTTTGGATATAAAAACGAACTAAATGCCCATTTAAAGAAAATAAAACACGAAATTTTTACTGTGTTATTTAAAGAACTTTGTATGCGTGACAAATTGTCTGTAGAATGTGCGTTTTTTTTTTAAATAAATGTGTTATGCTTATGTACAATTTAATTTATGAGTTTTTTTTGTTAAGCGAGACTCTTTTATTAAGGGAACGACTTTTTTGCTATATTTGAAGTTATGTAACTAGATAAGGTACTCTTTTTGTAAAAATGTCAGTATGGTTTCTTTAGTATTTTCTGGTATTTTGTTGCTTATTTTTACTATGAATACACCTCTTGATGCTCTATGTCTCACTAAGGATTGATGACCGGAAGAAACGATTACACCTCTATGGTTTTAATTCGCATTCAATAAATTCAAAGGCTTTTAAAAATGTGTAAAAAGGTTTTCAATCTTAAGAAGATGGGCGCAATCTTCTTTATATCATTCTTGGATGTTAATATGGAATCAAAAACAAATACAGAATTACCTCCCTAATTTTCTTTATAACCAACTACACAATTTTTGTCGCGCATAAAAACACTAGTCTACCTTCACAATGATCTCGGTACTTCAATGGAACATTAATGGATATTTCAATAATTACCACGAATTGCTAATACTAATAAAAGAACTCCACCCATCCCTTTTATGCTTACAAGAAACTCATATCCCTCACAATAAGAAAGCATACCCTCCAAGCGGATATGAAGCCCATTTTTTCAATTCACCCCAAAACCTATATGGTAAACAAGGTGTTGCCATTTTAGTTAAAAGAGGAATACCTCACAAAATTCTGTTTACTGACGATGATCTTCTGAGTATTGCTGTAGAAATCTCGCATAACCCAAAGCTCACTATCATTAATACATACATACCACCAAATAAACTATTTTCACATACACATATATTTGGAATTTTAAATAAGACAACTGGGCCCAGGCTATGGTTAGGCGACGTAAATGCCTGGAGTCCTCTGTGGGGCTCATCATCTGTCAATGACAGAGGCGCTATTATTGAAGACTCTTTGTTATCGACTGATATGGTTGTACTAAACGATGGAAACCCCACTCACTTTTCAACTCATCATACTTTCACCCACGTCGATATAACGACATGTACACCAAATTTGGTACCTCTCAGTACATGGAAAATAATCAATGACCTTCACGGAAGTGACCATTTTCCTATTGTTATTGAAATAGTATCCAATAAGGAGCACAACAAAAACAAATATAATCCTAAATTTTTAACAGACAAAGCAGATTGGGCTAAATATCAAGAAATGTGCACAAATATATCCACGAAGTACCCGGTTTCAACTAATATTAATAAAGAAGCAGCCTCAATAAAAAAAGTTATTTGTACTGCAGCTCACTTTTCCATTCCGCAGACAAAAAACTTCAGCCTAACACGATATACGCC
The DNA here is from genome assembly GCA_037575425.1 of Anastrepha fraterculus. NCBI lineage: Eukaryota > Metazoa > Arthropoda > Insecta > Diptera > Tephritidae > Anastrepha > Anastrepha fraterculus. The sequence continues at coordinate 46,887 of JAYXIM010024876.1, read as the reverse complement.
ATGGTGGAATAATGATTTACAAAAACTAATTATCTAAAGCAAAAGAGTTGGTACAAATATAAATGTACACGAGATTTTCACGACCTTTTAGTATACAAACGTAACAATGCCATTTTCAAACACGAAGCAAAAAAAGCAAAACGCAATTCTTTCGAAAACTTTACTTCTAACATTAACCCGAAAAGCAGCACAAAAAAAATTTGGCAGGACTTAGGGCGCCTATCGGGCATTAGGAGATCAAACACCATAACCTGTATAAATACTCCAAACGGTACATATACCGACCCTAGTAATATAGCGAACGAATTTGCAAAATATTGGAGCTCCTACTCTAAAAATTCCAACTTTCCGTATGAGTTCATAGAAAAAAAGAATAACATTACTAACCGACTTTATACACCTGAAGGAAAACTAAGTATCCTGCTAAATATCTGGAGTCTGATATCACTACTGACGAGTTTGAGAGAGCCGTCGCCAACTCTAAGGGAAAAACACCAGGCCTTGATAGGATATCATACCCTTTGTTGAAAAACTGTCCTCCTTTTTTTAAAAAAAGGATAGTAAACTTGTACAACGAAATTTATACGCAAGGTATTTACCCACAGAATTGGAAGGTAGCAGACGCAATACCAATAGCTAAACCTCTCAAACCGCAGGTGGAAATTAGCAGCTACCGTCCCATATCCTTATTACCCTTCTTAGGAAAGATATTAGAAAAAATATTAGCCAAAAGGATTATGTGGTTTTCAGAAAAAACTAAGTCAATTAGCGCCAACCAAGTAGCATTCAAAAAAGGGCATGGAACTTTAGACGCTCTACTACATTTCGAACACTCCGCGGCAACCGCAATCGCCAATAAGGGGCATTTAACAGCTCTAAGTCTAGACTTCGAGAAGGCATACGATCGTATCGGTGCACATAACGTCCTTCAAGAACTAGCCAACTGCAAAGTAGGCCCAAAAATTTACAACTTTGTTAAAACGTTTTTGAGCAATAGAAAATTCCGAGTTAAACTCAATAATAACTACTCACATTGCGTTCCGTTAGAAAATGGTATACCTCAAGGCTCTCCAATATCAGTCACAATATTTATGATCGCTTTTAATAAAATTAGCCAAATTATATCTCAGTTCCCAGTAGAACATTGTATTTATGCAGATGACGTTCTAATTTTTTCAAGAAGATTCGATTTGATGCAAGTCAAAGATACTTTTACAGAAATCTTAAACAAAATTTCTGAATGGTCTCTCACATCGGGAGCCAACATATCATTTCAAAAATGTAACACTTTACATATTTGCCACAAAAAAACATGTGATGGATTTAATTTAAGATACAATACTCAAATACCAAATGTAAATAAACTTAAGATTTTAGGTATCATTTTTGACCCCAAATTTAACTTTAAGGAGCATTGCTTAGTTTTAAGAAAAAAGTTATTTGATAAACTAAGTATTATTAAATTCCTCTCATCGCAAAAATCAAATATTCATCCGAATATCCTAATCAACACAACTAAGGCTCTACTGCTATCAGCCATTGATTACGGCCTTCCAATATATGGGCACCACGCTGGAAACTCACTTAAAAAACTTTACGCGCCATACCATTCGGCTATCAGACGCAGCATCAGAGCTTTTCCCACGACGAATACAAAGAAACTTGCAGAAACTGGCATGCCACATATCCAAGAAAGACTCGAATTGAGCACATTACGACTGATACCTAAACTTTTATATACCCATAATCCTATATTATACAACAAATTAAAACAAGCGGTTACGCGAAAGCGGCATATAAAAAAGCAATCAGCTATCCATCGGGTTGTTCAAAAGACAGCGCATCTTGATCCTGACATAAAACCAAGGTGCTTAAAAATCAGCAAACATCCCCCATGGGCTCTACATTCCTCTTTTTTGGTAGACGAATTAATGTGCTTTCCAAAGCAAAACACCTGTGCAGATACTTTCAGACAAGTTTTTACGAGTCGAAAACGCCAACTTTACTCCAACGGATGGAGTTTCGTATACACCGACGGATCAAAAGATTATGCTAATACCGCGTATGCAGTCGTTTCTGACGATTCTTGCATTATAAGCAAAGGGTTACTATTACCCTACTGCTCCATTTTCTCAGCTGAAGCCTATGCTGTGAATTCAGCAGCAAAATGGGCGGTAACGTCAAAAGGAAAGTATACCATATGCACCGATAGCCTCTCAACAATAATGGCGATTCAGAACCCAAATAACGTAAGCCCGCTAATCGCATGTATTCGAGATACCCTGATTGCATATAAGACTAAAATAAAATTAATGTGGGTACCGAGCCACTGCGGTATCCACGGCAACGAAGTAGCCGATAAGGAAGCTAAACAGGTACCACATATGCCCTGCTACTACGTATAGACAAACGAGAAAAATGAAATATTACGCTATATTTACAAAATGAAAGAAAATCAACAAAAAGAGTTATGGAGCACTTACAATAACCGGTATCGCCTTTTTAATCCGAACAAAACTAAAATAACCTACCCTACAACATGTAGTATTCCAGCGCTCAAAGTTTTCTCAAGACTACGCCTCGGACATTGTGCACTTTCACACCAACATCTTCTCAATAGAAGCTCCGATCCAGGTTGCGTTTATTGTAACAGCACATCAACATCTACGCTACACATCCTGGATACATGCCCAGCACTCAGCAAGATCAGGGGAGAAATATTTTCATCGAACAAGCCATCAGAGCTTTTAAAAGCTCCTACTGCAGAAAATATTTCAATAATATACAAATATATCAGCAAAGCTAAATTAAGTAACAAAATTTAATGAACTTAAACTATCAAATTTAATTTTAGTTATACAAATTATAATTATTTATACTAATACTAATATAGTAGCATCTATTATATACACTAAGCAGCTGAAGGCATTGTTGCTAGTGCTGCCATAAATATGTAATATATTTATTTATAAGTATATTTCATTATATTAAATAAATAAATAAAATATACATAATAAAAAATGTAAAAAAAAAACACGATATCAACACTAATATTTTCATGGGATGTTTAATTCGCTCCACGATGTAGTCAGGGTGGTATTTTTCACCTGGTCGCTTTCTGGCGAAGCTACTTTTGTCGCTTAGAATTTCAAAAGTAGTTTCATCTGAGAAACCCACCCGAAAAAAACTTAATAACATTTAAAAATAGTATCGAAATTAATGTTTATCAATTGTTAGCAGACAAACAGACCTTATTCCAATCCTCAACAGTCATTTGGCGGTGTTCCCGAACTCAGGCTAGTCGCTTCCTCTATACGGCTTCAGTCAGCCGTGGTTTCTTTACTGAACGATGTCCTGTCAAGCCTTCCTTTCGCAATCTTCGCTGGACAGTTCTTACATTGTCTCACGCATTCATCGTATTGAGGGTCGCCCAATAATTAAAAAATTTTAGAAAAAAATACGCCTTAGACCTTCCAGGAACCACTTGAATTATGAGCAGAAGAAACATGGCAAACGGAATGTAATTTTTTTAACACTTTATCCGCTTAAACTGCAGTCAAGTGCATTGAAAGATGAGGTCCCTAATAATTTGGTAACTCACTGTACCCCTTCTTCTCGTTATGCCATCACATTCGAGCAGTTCACCAGTTCACAGAATCGACAGGTTAGAGAGTTAGGCCACATTTCGAGCCAATGCAGCTGACGTCGCATCTGCTATGACCTGTAAGAAGGTCTATGAGTACTCTCGGTTTATTTTTGGGAAGATTCGTGCGAAGTTTTAATCTCTTCTGATTTTAGCCCACCAATAAGGGTTTAGGCATAAGGATTTGGAGTCAACTTTAGTTATGTTTCGTTCAGTTAATCCAGATTTTAAAACATCAAATGATTTCCCTACACACGGTCATTCCTCAAAAGCCAATGACAAACGCCCGAATGCAGTCATAAAAGTCATCTATCGCTCGGCGAAATGCTGTTTTTCTCAAAGCGGCGCAATGTAATCTTTTAACTGCTGGGCAGATTTTAAAACAAAAAAATAGCAAATCTTTGGACCAAATTGGCAAAGTCAAAAAGGCGCAACATTTTCTTTAAATTCGTTACTTTTTGCCGAAGTGTTCACTTAGGTGTTTCCGCGGTTGCCGATTACGAATCTAAATTAAGATTTCAAAAACCCGAAATTCCGGCAAGACTTTTAAAAAATAATTGGACCGGCGTCAAATTCATTATTATGTTCATCTTGGGGTCGCTATTTACAAAATATGAAGTCACATTGTGAATAAAAAAATAGTAATAGCCTCAAGAAAAAATCACTACGTATGACAAACTAAGGATGTTTAGTGTAGGTTAAGTTGGACTTGACTAACCCTGTAGATCGCACATAGACCAGAAATTGACCATTTGTGTTTTGCTAAGTGCAGGGCACTGGCAGAGCAGGTGTTCCAGAGCGCCTCTCGCGTTGTCTTCGTTACGTATTGTGAATGTATCCTACGGCACTACAGTTCTCCAGGCAGTATCCCCACTACAGGTTTACACTCCTTCCTGGGAAGAGATACAAAAAAGTTTGTAGACCAGTCATTGTACCTGCATAGCACGATTTTCGTGATCTTGCATGAGTTGGTTCTTTTCCATCTTGAGTTCGCTTCTTGAATCATTGCCGCATCTATATCCAGTCGTTGTTTGCAGGGAGGTGGTTGCATACCGGCCGTGCTAGCTACAGGAAGATAAGCGCTTGCTTGGCTAGTACATCCACTTTCCCGCTTCCTTCAATTCCCTTGAGGCCTGGTACCCAGTAGAAGATGGCTTGTTTCTCAGTTCCTAGCTCATCCACCCTGTTCCGACATTGTCGTACATAGAGTGAGTTTGTCATTACAGCTGCTATTACTTTGAATGATGCTTGGCTGTCAATGTAAAAGAAAGGTATAGCGCATTGAAAGTTGTTCTTTCCACCATCCGTCCTTTTCTAATACTACCTTTGGTTCCTTGTTCAAATTAAGAGCACGAATCAATGCAAAGAAAAATCTGTAAGAACAATTGTAATACGAAACTCGATGCTCTGTGAAAAGGGTTCATCGCGCGCTCAGGCCAACTTATGGTATTCCGTGATGAGGCTCATTTTTGGCTTAATGGGTACGTCAATGAGCAAAGTTGTCATATTTGGTCTGAAGAGGAATGCGAATACATGGAAGAACAGTCATTACCTTCATTGAAAACAATCGCTGATACGGGTAATGGGCTGCAGGATTTATCGACCCAAATTTCTTCAAAGACGAGGCTGGTGCCAATGTAACAGTGAATGAGTGCGAACTCTATTGCGTCATGATAAACAATTTTTTGATGCCGGATATTTAAGCCCGCGATCTCCACAACATTTGGTTCCAAAATTGGCGCTACTTGTGCGGCACTACAGCGCGTGAAGCAATCGATTTACTGTGTCATCGTTTCGGTGAGCAATTCATCTCTCGTCTCGGACTAGTGAAGTGGCCACCAAGTTCGTGTGATATCACATCTTTGGACTTTTAATTGTGGGGTCTCCGGCTCTGAATGTATTCGGCGCGGGACTAGGTGGTGGTAGCAGAAGAAGAGGAAGATCAGGTGGAGGCGGACTTGGCTTCAATTGGTGCGCCCAACTTGTGTCAGTTAGCACGAAAAAGAAGCGACTGGCGTGCTTTGTTAAACTCGGTCAAAATCGCGTAAGCGGTTATCGCGCCAATTAAGACGAAGAAGGCGTAAAGTATAAATGCTTGGTGGATAAACCAGCTTGAATTGAGGCATTGAAAGCCAACATTACTATGCTTATTCACGAGATACCGATCGAAGTTCTCCAGCGAGTCAAAAAATTTACGGATGGCTGAATTTCGGCGCAGTTGCGGCAAACTTCTGGAAGGAATTACTTTCAAAAAAATTAAATGACATGAATTCTTCTACACAAAAATAATAAAGATTGCCCAATCAATTTAAATATTCCTGGTTGTATTTTAATTTAAAGACCAATACCTCTAAATTCATCCCCCTTTACACATATAGAGCAAATAATTTTTCGAAACTAAATGCATTTTTGAACTCTTTCAAATATAAATCTGATTACTGATGAAAAAAGTTAGGCTTACAACAGGGTCCAACACTCAAAATTTAACCAGTTAAAAAGGCCATAATATAGTTTTATTCAGTTCAAAGTAAAAAATGTGTGAAAGTACAAAATTAAGAATAAATTTACTTTTGCTCGATATGACCACCTTTTACCTTGACTATGGCCTTGACGCGGTCCAAAAAAGGAATCGGAAGCTGCCCGAATGTGAGTTGCAGATATTTTGGCACACTCGCGGACAATGGCTTTTTTCAGCATCTCGAGACTGGTGAATCTTTTAGTTTGGACCTTGATCTCTAAAATGGCCCAAAGAGAATAATCCATCGTATTCGCGTTTGGTGAATTTGAGATCCATTGTGTGGTCGTTATGAAGTTCGGAACGTTGTTTTTTAGCCATTCTTAGTTCTCTCAAGCTTTGTGAGACGGTACCGAGTCGTGTTGAAACATCCATGGTCTGCCACCTAAATGTTTGTCTGCTCAAGGCTTCAAAGAAACCTCCAGAATATCCAGAATACTTTCCCGATAAAATTTCGCTTTTACCTCGACGCCAGGTTCGATTGGAGAGCGTCCATCTGCGGTTACAGCGGCGCAAACCATTACCTGTGGCGGTGCTGCCCGCCTGTGCCTGGTGGACATCCAATGACTCAAGTTCTCGTATGAACGGCGGTCAAATAAGCCCTGTCGTTTTAGGAGGTTACGAATTGCTCAATTTGAGAAACTTTCTCTTCAGAAAACACAATATTCGGAAATTGACCGCACCAACAATCGCTGGTTGTGGTTTTTCAGCCAAATCTAATGCAATCACATTCGCACGTTTGAAATCTCTTTCCGGTTTTTCTTTTTGCGCGCTTAATCTTGGCGAAATTCTTCCGCGCGCTTGTAAACATTTAGGCAACTAACAGACAGTCCATCAGCAGCCAGTCCATCAGCTGCGCGAGCGGTCTGAAGTTGGTTACACTTCCAGTGCCGGATCCTATAGAACTAAGCTTGAGTATCATCCACACGCATCTAAGTGCACGAAACACAATGTGGCCGAAGTGTAAACCTCATTTTTACCCATTAACTCACCGTGTGTGTGATCGGCTTAACCATATGTTAGAGGAGTACCGCAAGCACGGTGCTATAAGCCAAAATCACATTGTCCCTGAGCCTATATAGCAGTTATTGGCTTAACGAGGACTTACGAGAGGTCGGCAGAGATTTAAGTTTATTTAAGATTTATGTTATCGCTGCACTCCTCTGTCTCTGCGCACTGTCACTTTTCAATTATTATTAATTTATTTATATGCAAGAGTAATAGTTATAAATAACCAATACACTAAAATTTAACAAGAACGCTGGCTACTAAGGCCTTCGGCTCGAGATTTGTAGTTATAAGACTATTTTAGATAATTTAGAGATACATTAAGTATTAAAAAAAAAAAAAAAACTTTGTGTTATGCCGGATGAAAGTAACAATAATTTTATATATTTAGTTTAGCTAAGATTTGAAATTTAAGGAAAGCGTTAATATTATCTGAGTTTGCTACTTTCAGATGGTCCGACTGTTTGCTGCTGCCAAAAACTGTTGTTCGGATCTGACTTAGGCCAGGGCATTTGTCCAGGAGATGTTGTACTGATAAATCTGATTTATTGCAGTATGAGCATGGCGGCTTCAAGGCTCCAATTAGTAAATGACTATGAGTGGGAATTGAATGTCCGATTCGTAGACGCACAAAAGTTCTGATACCTCTGCAAGGAGAGTCAGATGGGAAAATCGGTTTAGTTCCGCGATAAAGTCAAATACCTCGGCATATACTTAGATAAGTTCTTGTACTACAATCACCACATTAACAACCAAATAAAGAAAACAACTAGAGCATATTATGTTTATAAGAAAATGTTCTCGACGAAATTTCTGCATAACAGGCTAAAATCAATTATGTATCAGGCATTGGTAAGACCTATACTCACATATGGGTGCCCTATTTGGTATAACTTGTCACCATCTTACATGGAAAGGATAAGAAAATTGGAAAGAAGGATTCTAAGATCATGCACTTCCTTATATAGGACAGCACAAACCAACTACACCAAATATGTAACGAATGCAAAAGTATATAACACAGCCAAAGTACCCAGAATCGACTGTCATATAATAAATCTAATAAGGAGACACATAATGCGCTGTCTTTACAATAATAATAACACTCTAATAAGGGCACCTTACCATGAAAGCGATGAATATTTCCTGTCAACCATTAAAAATGGATTTACACCACCGGAAACATTCCTCTATCTTGATAAGAACGGTTTTATACAAAACAAGGACCATATACCGATAATTTATCACATTCATAGAAGAGCCAACGTTAAAACAGTCACGACAAAAGCCCTTAACAGAGAAAACCAACGTTTTGATACATACATCTCCCCCAGAGACAAAATAGAAGCCCTTGATATTAATAAAAAATGCTGGTGGCTAAACAATACACAAACGTAAACACTATTTCATGCCGAATACCCGACATAACTTCCTTTTAAACCATTTTATCTTCTATTAAAAAAATTAAGCATGCACTGTTTTTTACAGGTTTTTTTCTCTCTGCAATATAATCATAAAATATTATAAAAGCTTCAAATTAAAGCAGACTCATCTAAAATACCAACAATTAATAAAATGTTACCATATATACATATCTATAAGAAGCTCGTCATGTACTTGAGAACTCGTCTAGAGTCATTGTATAATCATATCATATACTTAAAACTATTGTTTATTTTAGTACATAACATTATTAATACCAAATAAATAATCAACTTAAAAAAAAAAAATCTGTTTAGTTCCACGGGGATTATTTAATTTGTAGTAGTGATGATATGTGACCCAATCATGCGTGAATTTTCCGGCTAAGTAATTTGACGCATACATCCGTAGGTCTTTAGAAGTGAGGTGGTTAAAGAAATGTAATGGCTGCATCCGTGCTTTATTTGCACGTTCATCAGCAACTTCGTTGCCTATTGCGTTTTTCTTTTCATATATAATATTTCTTATCATATTGATGAGTAACAGATCGTTTTTTGGGTTCTGCAAGGTTTCAATGACCGACTTGCTGTCGCTGCATATTAGATGTTTTTTGCTCGTTTGGGAGGCAAACATTACTGCTTCATGCAGTGCAGCTGCTTCTGCTGTGAAAGCTGAGCAGTATGTAGGCAGTGAACCGACAGAAATTGTGGCACCGTCGCTATTTGTCACAGCAAATGTTGTGCTGGTGTCCGATTTGGATCCGTCAGTGAATATAAAATCCCATTATGCACGAAAAGGTTCAATAGCTTCGCTGTAGTGCTGTATGTATTCCCATCGATCAATTTTTTTAAGGCAGAATAATTTATTAAAGAAACAGGATTTGAGGGAAACCCACTGAGGGTATGTTGGTGTTCTCATAAGGATCGGAGTCGATGTGATGTTCAATTCTTTGGCGAGTGTAATGCATCGCGACAGGATCAGCGGCTTTTTGCTTTGCATTGTAAGCTGTGACGACCTTTCGACTATGTTGAATAGAAGTTTGCTCTTGCAGTGCATAATTTTTGGTACTAACATCAGCGTCTTGCTCAGTACTCTGGATGCGATATCTGGTATTCCTGCTTCCGTTAAGACAGCTTTGGTTGGGGGTGTGGGGAAAGCCCAGATACATCTTCTAGCGGCTGTGTGATATGGTGCTTGCAGTAGTTTTAGATGATTTTTGGCACAGTGAACGTATATAGATAGGGCAAAATCAATTTTTGATAATATTAACGCTTTCGTTATAGATATTAGGGTTAAAGTATGTACTAAAAAGTGTTTAGACGAAAGATATTTTATAATATTTAATCGAGATAACAAGCTTATTCTAATACTAGCAAACCCGGCCCCCTTCGCTGGGCACACTAAAATAGAATAGATATGGTTTAGAACAGAAAATATATGATTGGCATAAACAATATTTTTTGTTTTTCTATTTGTTTTTGAGTAAATATAAAATATAAATTGAAAATCAGGAAAAAAGAAGATTGTTTTTAAATTTCAAATCAACGCATATGAATAAACAATCGTCTTTTTTCCTGATCATCCATGAATTTTTCGTTTCAATTTATATGTTTTATTAAGCATTGGAGCTTTTTTAACCATTATCCATTTATATTTTTCAAAAAAAAAAAACGAAAAAAAATTTTTTTTCCACGAACACATAATTTCATTCGGATTTCACATTAAATTCTCAAATTTCGTAAGAAATTATTCACTGTTCCAAAATCCACTCCAAAAAAATTCACAAACAATTTTTACATGTTGCACTTACGTTTTTTCCTTATGGCATCCAAATCAGAAAGAAATATTGACACATTGTAACTCACACTGTCAATTTGACAGTTCAGTTCAGCCCCAAGCGTTAAAAAAGTAAGCGAAATTATGGCTGGTTCAAAGAATGCTGTACCCGTTGCCAGTGCTCCGAATTACAACCAAACTTTACGAAACCCATTTTCAGTACTTACTTAACAATGTGCATAAGTTTGGTTTAATTCGGTGCAAAGACACGGCGGATCCACGTTTTGGCATATATTTCGAGACCCTAGTCACCAATAGGTATGAAAATTACCCCGTATTAAAGCACTTATCAACAGCTTTCATTTGATACCCATATTGTACATACACAACCAAAGGTTACCCGGGTCCACGTTTTGACCTATATCTCGAGACCCCAGTCACGGAGCGGCATGAAAAATACTCTGTACTAAAGCATTCACCAATAGCTTCAATTTAATATCCATATTGTGCAAACACAATCTAGGGTCCACGTTTTGGTCTCTATCTCGAGACCCTAGGCACGGAGCGGCATGAAAAATACTCTGGACTAAAGCATTCACCTGCAGCTTCCATTTGATACCCATATTGTACATACACATCCGAAGGTTACCCGGGTCCACGTTTTGACCTATATCTCGAGCCCTATTTCCAAAATAAAATATAATCCATGTTACTCGTGGATGATGTAGCTTTCGAATGGTGAAAGAGTTTTTAAAATCGGTCCAGTAGTTTTTGAGCCTATTCATTACAAACAATGTTTTCCTCTTTATAATATTAGTATAGATATTTACAACGGTCTTTAAATGTAAGTTTTTTGTCAAAAACAACGTTGAGTATCTTAAGAGTGTTAGTGTGGGGGATTATAGTGTTAGAAATGGAAAGGGAAGGGAAGATACACTTATGTTTACGGCAGATGTGGAATGTTGCACACTTGTTCAAAGCAATGCTAGCTCCTGATGATTTAGACAATTTAGAGATCTGACTTGAAATATTTAGAAAATGAGTTTTTATCTGGCAAAGGCCGTTTAGATCAGAGAAAATTACCAGATCATCAGCGTAAACAAAATGACTAATAAATAGGAGTGGGGAAATTAAGGAAGTAATTTCATTGAAACCTATGATGAACAAAATTACTGAAAGAGGGAAACCTTGAGGTATGCCATTGTGTAATTTTAAAATATTAGAATTGTAATTGTTGATAATAACAAAGAATTTGCGGCTCAGTAAAAAAAACTTAATTGTATGGTCTTTTGAAATATTATTTCGAAGTAGTTTTTCTGCGTTTAATAATTCGAACATTGAATAAAAGAGAGTGTAACAAAATTTATAGGAATAGAATAAAGTTGAAGAATTTTAATTATAAATAGTTCCAAGGCATTTTCTTTTCTTCATTATTACAAATTTCGCATAACAAATTTGTTGAACAATTTCTTCTTTGTATCTCCAGCATTGCACTACTCGTATTTCCGTTGCTCGCACTCGCATGCAGTCCAATTCAAAACTTACCGCTCCATGACTTCCTCATGCATGCGTTTGCTCAATAGTCAAATATTTGTTGTTACCATTGCACTCAGGCACTGGCACTATGCGTGTGTGTGTGTGTGTATTTGTATATTGCTTTGACTTTTGCGCTCGCTCTTGCAGCTGAAGTGTTGGTAGAGCAAATTGAATTTTCATTTCGAAAGTTTTTCACGTACGACACGAGTGCATTTGATTTTCGCGCACCATATCCTCGCAAGGATGCCACTTGAAGCCAAATGCACTTGCAGCTCTCTGCCTCACTGCCATTCCCTTTGTAGTCCACTTTAGTGAATAACACGCACACAATGCCAAGAAAGTGTGCAGCAGACAAATTAAAAAGTTGTTGCCAAAAAATTTTATCATAAGCAATTGTTTTATGCGCAAAATATGAATCGATGTTGTTATGCGTTGCGAGCGAGGTAGGATGTTGAGGAGAGAGAGAGTTTCCACAAATTCCGACTACTGCTGTTTTGTCGGAATTGAATTTGTGCAGGAATCTATGGGTAAGCGTCTGCTGTGGCGATTCGCTTTGGCGCCAAGTTGGTGTTTGGACTTGAAGCCAATTCGGGCGCTTACAAGCGGGCGGGCGTACGACACGGCGGATGAATGTAAAAGTTTAACCAATCCGGCTACGCTTTGCTTACGCTCGTTCTCGTAGATTCAAAACTCTAGCTCCATATCCGCATCCGCATCCAGGCAATTTTGTTGGCATGTTTTATTTATCCTTTTCCCCCGCTTTGAATTCATTCTATTCTATATTCTAATTTACATTCATATTCTTGTATCGACAATTTGCATTCTACACCCCCCCGGGGAGGCAGGCTGTCACTACTTTTGCTGTTACACATTTCATTTACACTTCGCATGACAGGCGAACATATTTTTTTATATATTTTTCTTTTGCTGCACTATGAATTTGCCTCGGAGTTGGACTAATGTAATGAATAAATTTTGTTTGATCAGAGGTTCCTCGGGGTACACTCGTATGCTAATGGGTTATACAACTGAAAATAAATCAAGGCTTTGTTTATATGAAAAAGTCAGCATGCTTTTGAAGGAGGTGATGTTGAAAACTATAGAAAGCTTTTGGGTGTAATTTTTTCTAATAAATTTTGTATATGTCGGAGTACTTCAGTAGAAGTACTGAAAATTAATGTTAGTCAGGTCGTGCCCACTGCCCACATACGTTAGGTTTTCGAAATTTCAATCTTAAGCATAACAAGAACAATGTTATAATACAGGGTAGTGGAGATAAAGAAACACGGAAATTCGTTCACATGCTTCGTCTGCTATTTTTATAATAGATGACATCCTTCTGACATGCCACCAGATGCACAACATAACCTTTGCAGCATGAATATTTTTTTTCGCTTTGTTGTTGTTGTAGCAGCAAAACTAAACCCTGCCAGTCTACTGTGAATCACCGATCTTCTTTGTCTAGCTCATTTAACGGTAGGCCCAGGAAACTTGCTGTTTCGACAGGTTGCGTCCAGAGGGAGAGGGGTGTTAGATGAGTGGCTTTGATGGGGCATATGAAAAGGTGGTTAGTGTCGTGCGGGATGCCTTCACATGCTCCACACATGTTTGGTATGTCGGTGCCAATTCTGGATAGGTAGGAGTTTTACCAGCTATACTAACAAAATCCAGAACATAATTGTGCCAGTGTTACGCGCGTCTCACGGGGAAGCTAAAGCTCTTCATCTGCTGTAGATGGTGGCTGGACTCCGATTAAGGCATTTCATTGTCCGGAGCTTAAGAAGGTGAAGAAGGTCTAGCGATAAATGTCGTTAGTTGTCTGTCTAAACACTGTTGGGCCCAGTAGATTTTTGTTCGTTTTGTCCAGGAGCTCGTCGGCGTAATTGAGGAGGTGTCTCCTGACATGCCTGGGAGGCGGCTCTGGCTCAGGCAGATGTCTACATGGCTGACATAGCACCCTAGCAGAAACTATTTGCTGAGTAGTATATTGTGCTCCTTTACCGAGAGCATCTGTACCTCGTTGTGAAGGTGTTGAAGAGGGGACGTGAGGAGGCAATCCGTCGCTGTCCGAATAGCAGTGTTTTGGCAAGTCTGGAGCTTTATCCACGCCATGTCACTAATTCCAGGCGATTCATTCCTATGGCAGCCGGTTCTACGTTACCGGAATAATTCGGGGTTTCCCCGACCAAGGGCTGCCGCCTTAATAAATTAGCCCTGTCTAGTGAACCGTTCTTCATTTTTTCACTGTCGATGAATCTGGTTCACCTGGCAGGCTTCAACATTTTCGATGTTTAGTGTGATCATAATAGGTCCATTTTCCATCGGCAGTGAGGATGCTGTTCTTTTCTGCCGTTCAAGAAGCATCCCACATGTCACCAAACGTCTTTCGATATCCCTCTCCTTCAATTGATGTGGCACCCAGTTGCCTGCCTTCTGGACCATTCCCATCGCGTGCAAACGTTTTCCGACGGTTGATCTGTCATCCAACAACTATCATCAAGGGTTCGACAAGCGTCTTCATCCAATAGTTGTTGCAGTTGAGTATCTTTGAATTTTTTCGGTGCCCCTTCACGATATTTATCACTCACGTCGAAATTGCCACTTTGGAAGCGTCAAAACCTCTCTTTACAAGATATATTTTATGAGGCGTGATTACCGTAAATATTGATCAATATACGACACGTTTTAGATGCATTTTTCTTTAAAAGGTAATAATAAAGCATGACTTCCCGCCAATGCGGGACGAACGTAGACATTTTTGATGTCATAATAAAGGATCTTTACGCTTCAAACTACTACGAGCGAGACCTAACATATACACCTTCAAATCACCAGTATATTACTAGAGCGAAAACAAAAATAGTATTACGAGTAGCAGCGACACCTCTTTTACGAAGGCGGAAACTTATTCCCATGACCCCATCACCCGCGCTATAAGCATGCCCGATTCGCTAAACGCCTACGAACTGAAACCACCACTCATTCCTGGCAGTTCCCCGCAGGACCCACATTTAAGTTTTCCCTTCGCAGGGCAAATAAATTAACTTCTTGTTACGACATTGGCTCGTGCAGCTTGATCATCCTGCCGAAGTCTTGTGGTTACTAACTTTATTTAAAAACTTCCAGCCTCCTACTTTTCAAGTGAACGCAACATTTGACGACCGAGTTCATATGCGCTCAGTCTGTAGTTCAGTTTTTGTGCGACCAGTCTCCACAGTTCCGTGAATTGCAGACATTTTGAGACTGCGTGCTCAGGTTCTTCGACTTTATCGACATAGAATTGCAGAGTATTATCGATTTGTTATCTGTTGCAAGTAGTAACTATGATTTTTGGCAAGGCCCTCCAACATTCGACATAATTCCGTAAAGGCAGTTACATACCTTAGGAGCCCTGCCTTTACCTTCCCGATCACAGTGCTGCATTTTGCCAGTACTTCGTTTCTTATTTTGGAGACCCCAATTATGGTGGCGTCACGTCAAGGTCCCGCAATGCCTCCCTAAACTTCTGCCAGTCTGTTTTTCTGGGGTTACTAGAGGGCAATGGCATTTGTACCTCCTCGCCACACGGAAATTCAATAAACCTGTGGTCTGAGCACCAATCTTCGCAAGGACTATCCAGTTCTTGACTGACCTCTCAAGTTTTGATTTTGATAGGGTGAGATCAATCACCTCCTGCTCTCTAGTAGTTACAATCATAGGTCATCTGCCCTTGTCGTGAATGTTTAGGAAAGAGCAAGCGATAAATTTGACCAGCGGAGAGTCCCATTCATTGCATTTGCTACTGCCCCAGATTGTATGTTGGGCATTAGCATCGCAACTTAGAACAAGGTCTAGATTGCGCCGCTCACAGAACCGCACGAGACTATGTAGTGGCCTTTCCAAGTGGTGGCGCTTCCAGAGCATCGTAAGAAAATTAAGCAGACAGAGAGCACCAACTTCAACCTTCCGCGTTTACCCTTATAATAAACCTCAGCCGCTACCAGGTCTTGGCAACAGAATTGCTCAAAACCCGCCACAGTGATATCCGTCAAAATAAGTAAAATTTGGTAGATATCATGAACCCAAAAGTGGGTGATACTATGCCACCACTTTTCTGTATATGGTGGTAAGTCGATAAGGGCTTTTTAATACTCGCCAAGGTTTGGTATGCGTTTTACCTCGCACCTCACTTAAGTCCGACCTGAATATTATTGAGATCGGATGAAAACCTCGCCCACTGTTTCAATGTTAAAACTAAATTTTCGTCCGTCTATATGATGTTGCAAGTTATAACTCGCATTGAAAATGAGTTTGTTTGATTCCAAAAATTAATAGTCAGCTCAAATCAAAATTTACTAAATTGTGCCCGTAATTGCGTTGCTGAGAATCCGATGTTGAGAGATTCCTTAACTATCGCGAACAAGGGTGGATAGGCTAAAATACCGTGGCATAGTCAGCAACAGCAATGCCGCAACATCTGTGGTCATAAGTGTTCGAATGCACTCTGCGTGCAAAGTATTCTACCCACAAATGAAACTCTTTAAATCGCAACTGTTAACCAGAGTGCAGAAACTTTGTATGGATAAGTCGTCCTCCTCATCCTCACGTACGGCTGCGAGGTATGGAGGGTCCAGCATCAGACATAACGCAAATATTGACTTCCGAAAGGAAAATACTCAGGAAAGTGTGTGGTCTATATCGAATAAGATACTCGTATAACGAAGAACTCGATGTAGTTATAGAAACACAAAATGCAGTAAAATATAGAAAGAGTCAACGAAGAAGATGGCTGGATCATATACATAGAATGCCAAATAAGAGAGGTACTAGCATGGCGTATCACAAAACACCGGTGGGGAAAATAAGCAGAGGAGGACTGCGGAAAAAGTGGCTGGACTCTGTCGTAGAGATCTAAGGACAATTGGGAGGATCCAACTGGTAGGAGCTGACTAATGATCGAGTTAAATGGAAGCTTGTAGCTGCGGAAACTTTGGTCTGCCAAAGACTGAGAAGCTGATGATGATAGTGACGACATTGTGCGCGGATATATAGAATTCGGACCGTGTCGAATTAAGCCTTATATTATTCCACAAATGGAGGGCATTACAGTTTAAGAAGTTTTATGAGAAGGTTTTGCAATGCACCACGCGGTTTGCCATTGCCTGGCGAGGTGCGTCTCATAGTGAGTTTCGTGCGTTTCATATAAACCCATACGGCTATGTCGGCGCTTCCATGCTTGTTAATTTTTTATATAAAAGATGTGGGATGATGCTTTTCTGCTCTCCGCTACGAAATCAAAGCTCTGGACACAAATGGAAGGACATTCAATTTTAAAACCACTCCGAACAGAGGAGCTTTTTATAGCAGAAATACTTTCGGTGGTTTCCCATTGCCTGCCGAGGGGCGACCGCTTTGAGAAAAAAACTTTTTCTACCATTTGGTCTTTCATGCACGAAGACTTACACCTGTGCAGTTCGCAACAGACCATTCGGCTACGGCGGCCGCGGGAAGTGAAATTATCTTAGCATTCAAATTTAGTTCAGTTTAAGAGAAGAGCAAAAAACTTAACACCCCTGCGAAATGTGCGCTTGAACCCTCTTCTATAAGTGCGTTTTGCCATAGGCGTCTAAGTGTCAAACGCAACATAGGAAAACATGAAAATCGTTTGAGGTGTCCAAGCAACAAAAACAACATTCTAACAAGCTTTTTCGCTCTTCTCTCAAGTGGTGTGAGTGCGTTTGCAGCTGACGGCGCCCAAAGTGCAGTTAAGTGTGCAGAGGAATATAATATCTCTGAAAAAAGAAAAAAATTGACACTCTAAATGTAATTCGCTCACTTTTTCAACTACAAGGGGTGCCTTTTATATGTCGGGATTAGAGAACAAAAACAAATTTTAATCATCGAAAATCACTTTATTGTTTTTCAAAATATTCTCCATGAAGATTTATACACTTTTGCGTGCGTTTGAAACAATTGTCGAAGCACTTTTGCCACTCTGAATGAGGTACCTTCAAAACATGCATTCTGAATGCCGCAACCGCTTCTTCAGGTGTCGAAAAACGTTGACCTCTCAGTTTGTTTTTTACGTACGGGAATAAAAATAAGTCATTCGGTGCCAAGTCAGGACTATACGACGGATGACCCATTAATTCGATGTTTTGGGTGCTCAAAAATGCAGTTGTTTGAGCCGATGTGTGAGAGCTCGCATTGTCCTGGTGAAGAGTGATCCGTCTTTGGCGATTGGTTTTCCTAATTTCTTGGAAGACAACTGGCAAACAAATGGTTGTGTACCACTCAGAATTTACTGTTCTGCGTTGTTCTAGTGGTACGGCTGTGACATGTCCAGTTTTTCCGAAAAAACAGGCGACCATTTGCTTGGAAGTGCTTCGTGCGCGAACAACTTTTGTTGGATTTGGCTCATCTTGAAACACCCATACAGTCGACTGCTGTTTACTTTCGGGCTCATACACGTAAATCCATGATTCATCACCTGTTACGATGTCATAGACGTGTTTCGAAGCCCCGCGATCGTATTTTTTGAGCATTTCCTTCGACCAATCGACACGAGCCTTTTTTTGAGGGATTGACAAATTGTGTGGGATCCAACGCGAACAAATTTTTTTGACAGACAAATGTTTATGCAATATTGAATGTATGCTGGTCCCACTAATGCCTAAGATTGTCTCAATCTCACGATAGGTCACATGACGATCTTGCAGTATCAGTTCGCGCACAGCATCAATGGTTTTCGGACAACAACTGATTTTAGACGACCTTCGCGAAATTCGTCTTGGAGTGAACTACGACCACGATTGAATTCACCATGCCATCGATAAACACTGGTCCTTGATGGAGCTTCATCGCCAAAAAATGAATTAAGTTCATCCATGCAATGTTGCTGAGTTAATCCACGTCGAAAGTTGTAAAAAATAATCGCACGAAAATGTTCACGATTTAATTCCATTTTTAGACCGAGATGAATCTTTTAAGTTACTGTAAACAACACAAATAGCGCAGGTATTTCAAAACGTTCTGAGTACGTAAAAGCCCAAAAATGTCAAACTTTGCGATACAGCTGTCAGTTGCCAGATGGCAACACCAGGGTTGCCAAATCCAGACATATAAAAGGCACCCCTCGTAAGCACACACTCGTACACATTTACGTGCATTGCGAAAGCACTTGCATTCCAACACGAAAACTCCCAAATTATATACCTTCGTCATTGTATTTTAGACTGTCAGTATTGTCATTGCCACTCTCCAAGTGTGGGAATTTCAATTCAACCCTCAGCGCTTTGTCGAGTGCACAAACCCAGACCCATCAACAACCCAAAACTGTCATTTCTGCTGCTGCTTACGTTTGAGTAATTTTATAAATTTCTTGTTTTGGCTTTCGCTATGCAGCCATAGCATTTTGAAAAGCTTTAGTGGGTGGTTTTTCTTCCCAATTATATGTTTTTTTTGCATAAATTTTTTTCTGCGTTTCTTTGCTTTTCAGACGTTTCACATCACGTCGCGCTGCGCTGCCATTAGCACGAGCAGCACTTCTGCAAAGCAATGCAAGTCTGTCATATCAATTTGGCATTTTGTCATGTTGAACGTGTTTTGAATTTTTTATTTCGCATTTATTATTTAGTGCAACGAAATCGTTTTTTTTTCTAGGGATTTTGTTTTATTTTCTACTCTCTACCACTTTTGTCTGGATTTTCACACTTTCACCCGCAAAGTTCGGTTTTTATTATTGTTTTTATTGCTTTGAATGATGTTTGTTGTAATTGTAGCTTGTGCTGCTATTCCAGTTGTTGCTCCATATAAATGCACATATTTTTTGTATTATAAATAATAAATTCTATCAATTCGCAGTAGATTTTCATTTTGACAGCTATGAAGTTTGCGGGCACTTTTGGCGCTGATGCCCCTAAATGGTTATAAATATTAACTGGTGCAAGCAATACAAATTTGTTTTTGTTAAAGCAGTCTACCATTGAGCTCTATGAGCTTTACGATGACATAGACATAAATCGAAAAAAGATTCAGCGGCTACCCTGGCTGGGTTATGTCGTCCGAATGGATACAAACGCTGCGCCTCTGAAAGTATTCGACTTTGCGGGTACCAGCTGGTGGTAGCAGAGAAAGAGGAAGGCACCCCTGCGTTGGAAAGATCCGGTGGAGAAAGACTTGGCTTTAATGGGTGTGCCCAACTGGCGCTGGTTAGTACGAGAAAGAAACGACCGGCGCACTTTGTTAAACTCGACCAAAATCGCGTAAGCGGTTATCGCGCCAATTAAGAAGCGGAAGTCTACAATTCATTTGAGGTTTTGGTGCCCTTTTTTATATCAATGCAATTGTATTCTTGTGTATCCGATTACAAGATCCAATTGACTCTGCAATTGAAGGCAAACGTCCATCGTTTTTCAGTTTGGATCTTAGAGCAGCCCGAAATGGGTCACAGCTTTACTCGAAAATCAGTTTTTCTGCTATGCTAACAAGCAAAACTGTCGTATCTGGCGATGAAAAAACAGACCGGGATCGTCGAGAAGCTCATACATTTTCAGAGAGTGACAGTTTGGGGCCAATTTTGTAACGCTGGCATGAGTGGCTCATTCTGTTCAGAAAATTCTGCTAGAAACGCCACTTCGCTGAGCGCTACAGAGGCATGACAAACCATTTTTTGTGGCCGAAGTTCTAGACAAGACTTGGATGATATTTGGCTTCAGCAGCAAGCGCGCCATGCCCGCAGCTCATGCCACAATCGATCTTTTGCGTGCCAAGTGCGCTTATCGTGTTTTCAGCGATGTCAGCGATACCAATTGGCCACCTGGCTGCGATTGGCGATATTATGTGTGCAATCCATTCATAATTCTGGTCCATGAGGCGAATAGTAAGCAAGCCACTTATGAAAGAGAGTTCAAAATCATCACAAAAGTATTCGAAAACTGAGTTAACAGAACGCGCTACTACGAAGCCAGTGGAGGCAGCTGCATGAATGAAATTGTGTTCCATAAATAAAGGGAATCTTTGCTCTTTCGAATGAAGCAATAATATACTCGTGAAATTGTTGAAAAGAAACCAGTACATTGACCACCTTTTATATGTTACCGTATTCTACATACAAATATCTATGTATCTTCTTCTACTTATGTGGTGCTATAACCTTGCGGCGGTTTTGGTCGAATCTGAAATGGCGCGACAATTGCATTTGTCCTGGGCTCGCTGGTGTCAGTTGCAAATCTCGAGTTAAGACAGTTTCTGCAGCACTTGGTCCTTCCAACGGTGATCTGGTCTTCCTCTTTAGGGTCCGTGTCGTAAATTCGCCTTGCTGGAGCACGTTCTTTCATACGGCTGACAATGCCAAGCTAGCGTAGCCGCGCTTACACGCTTAACTATGTTCCTATATAGCTCATACAGCTCGCTATTCCACCGGAGGGAGAAAAGATCTTACTTATATTTTTTTCTCGCGAAGGCTCCATATAGCAGAACGGCTTGGCAGTTTGGTTGTTCGAGAAAGAGACCTCTCAATAGCCCAATGTATTACCTGGTGGCAAGCGTTATTCTCCGTTTAATCTCGAATTGTAGGTGGTCAACACTCACATATTGTCCAAGGCGGGAAGACTCCTTGTGTGTGGACAGTACGCACTTTGTTTGTTCTCATCCACCACACGAGGCGCATTGCTCGCCTCTCTCTTTAAATTGCAGTATGCCGAGCATATAGCGCGGTTGGTTTCGCCGATAATGTCGATGCCCATCGGCAAATCCTAGTAGCATGGTACTTTTACGAAAAATAATGCCATTGGGGTTCAGCTCGACAGCGCAAAAAATTTTCTCCAGCAAGTGGTTGAAAATGTCACAAGATAGAGAGTCAGCTTGTCGGAAACCTCGCTTGTTATCGAACGGCTCGGAGTGTTTACTTAAAAATCTGACAGCGCTTGCGGTAGCGCGCAACGTTATCTTACAGAGCTCTATTAGTTTTACGTGGATACCAAACTCAGATCTAGCGGCACAGAAGAGATTTCTATCGGTGCTATCAAAGGCGGCTTTGAAATCGACGAAGAGATGGTGTCTGTCGAGTTGTTTTTCGTGGGTTTCTATGATCCAAGGCTTATGTTTATTTACGTGAAATACCTTCCTCGCTCACATAACGTATGAGCTGCTGTAGATATAATTGGCAGAAATATGGGAGAAATAATAAATCAGATATACTCTGCAATAGTCAGACTTCCGAGAGAGGAAAGAAGCCTTTTTGGCGTCTTAACATAATATGAAGTAGCTAAATTCTCAAATTTACTGAATACATTTAATTAGCTTAAAGATAGCTAATCTTAGACTTTAACGAGCAAACTTCATGATGCCTTTCTCTCCTCTTCCTCTATTACATTTGATGGTACCTCGAAGAACTAATTACTAGTTGCGCTTCAAGTGGATTCACTCTCCCAGTTCCAAATTAAAACTAACTTTCTCTTTCCTTAATTTTACAGCTGCCCTTATATAAATACGAGGTGTGTTCAAAAAGTATCGCGAATTTTGAATTTTCGCAGGTTACGTATATTCGAATTTTGATTTTTTTGTGGCAATATGTTGGTACTTATGTCTCTCACTCATGCCAACGAGTTAAGAAGGGAGTGGCAAAACGGGCTCTGGGCCAAAGAAGTTGGCCTCAGAGCCCATCTTAGCTAAGGAGTCAGAGGTCTCGTTACCCGCGATACCCACGTGCGCCGGGACTCATGTTAGCATCAGGCTACTATGTCTACTGACATAGTTCAGCCTGGATTTACAGGACTTGACTACCCCTGATGTGGTTGAAGGGCTGTCTAAGGCCATAAGCGCAGCTTGGCTGTCGCTGCAGACACATATAGATCTGCCTCTCCATCGTTTTTCCACAACAAAGTTCATCGCTTCTTGAGCTGCATACACCTCCGCTTGAAACACAGATGCATGCATTCCAGGAGATTCTGGATCCACGTAGACCCCAGAGTCGGAGCCATGCTCGGTCCTGGAGCCATTCGTAAAAATGCGAAAACAGTGTTTGCCGGGCTCATTTTCTAAGTCTTCCCACAATTGAGTCTCCGGTAGCACTACACTGTGTCTCTTTTCAAGTACGACTCTTGATGGCATGGAGTCAAGGGGCATGGAGAGAATCGTTGGATCGACGTCCATGCCTTCTCTGTGTTCCAATGCCGGACAGGGGCTGTACCAGTTCCCGTTGTGTTTCAGTCTGCAGATGGCCTTCAAGGCCTCTCCTTGGATGAAAACATCAAGAGGTGGAAAATCAATCAGAGCATCTAGTGCCGGGCCTGAAGTAATCGGAAAAGTTCCGGTGCAACATATGGCCACAGTGCGTTGTAGTCTCGATAAGGTCCTTCTGACTCTCACTAGAGACCACTGATGCATAGGTGATAATAGGTCTTATTATAGCCGTGTAGATCCATAGGACCTTGCTAGGAGAGAGACCCCACGTTTTCCCAAAGACACCTTTACACTGCCAGAAAGCTGTCAGTGCTTTGGATGCCTTTGTTTCAACGTGTGATTTCCATAGGAGCTTACTATCGAGGATTACTCCAAGATATTTAATTTCCTTGGATAGCTGGATTGTGACTCCTTTTAACTTTGGCAGAACGAGTCCATCAAGCTCCCTCCTTCTGGTAAAGAGGACAATACCAGTCTTGGCGGGATTTGCCGATAGCCCATTCGCACAGCACGAAGTGTCAATCCGATCCAGAGTTTTCTGCTCTTTCCTGCAGATGTTCATAAGCGAAGGGCCTGTTACCAAACAAGCAACATCGTCCGCATATGCTTGTGCGTAGACTCCCGAATCGTTTAAGATGGTGAGTAGAGGATCGATTACCATGCACCAGAGCAATGGAGACAGCACACCGCCTTGGGGCAGCCTCTATTAACCCCAGATGACACCAGCAGATCTTCCTCTGCTCGCACCGAAACGATTCTTTGGGCCAGCGTCGAATGAATCCAATTTACTAGCACCCGGTCTACGCCGTGCCTACTAGCAGAGTTACACATACTATCAAAAGTGGCATTATCAAACGCCGCCTCTATGTCTAAAAAGATACCCATAGCGTAGTCCCTCCTGTCGATGGCCAGCTCTACCCTAGCAACAAGGTTTTGCAGTGCCGACTCGCAGGATTTTCCACTCTGATAGGTATGCTGAAATGGAGACAGAGGGTGAGCCTTCAGCGACTTCTGACGTATGCGCAATTCCACCAGTCGTTCGAGACTTTGGACCGAAGCAACGTTTATCGGTGGTACAAAATGTTCTCAGAAGGGCGAGAAGATGTGAACGATGAAAAGCGTGCCGGACGTGAGGGGCATGAGACGGGTCGCCACAAAATTCGTACCAAAACTGTTCAATTTCGACCAAAAGCAGCATCGCATGAACATTGCTACTGAGATGTTGGACTCTGTTCGCGACGACCCAAATTTACTCCAGAGGGTCATAACTGGTGGCGAATCGTGGGTTTATGGTTATGATATTCGATCGAATGTAAAAGTTTTGCTTACCGTTTTCTTCGATTGCAGGGGCGTGCATAAAGACGGCATCGAAGGAGGAGCTGAACAAGCTAAAAACAAAAATGATTTTTTGAAGTGCTTCGAAGATTGGAAAAAACGTTGGCACAAGTGGATAATACTTACATTACTTTGAAGGGACAAAATCGATATTAATGAATAAATAAATAATTTTTGAAAAAGCACAAAATTCGCTTTACTTTTTGAACACACCTCGTATACTCTGATAGGATAATAGCATAGCTACATACAACCTTAAGCTGCTAACTATTTTCTTGTGTGATCTATGCATGACATCATCCATATATACGCCCTGATTTTGTATCTGTTATTTTCTCCATACTCCACTCACGCCAGCCCAAAAAAGGTTATACCGTTTCAAATAAAAATATTTTTATTTTTCATTTTCTTTTACAACCAAAAATAGGCACACAGCTGGAATACCTCTGCGCTCGGTTGGTGTGGTGGCTCAGCGAAATTTATGGCGCAACTTCCGGCAAACGACAGATTTATATTGTATTTGGCAAGGCATGCTGAAAATAGTCGGAAAAGAGTGACTGCTTTATGGATCGTTTATGAAAAAGAGTGAAAGGGAATGGAATGCAATTTGCTGATATATGTGTGCATATTCGTATAGTTTGTTTGTTGCCTTTATTTTGAAAATTCATTGCAAAAATTGGTGCAGCTAAGAGTGGACAAAACATTGGGGCGCACCTACGAAAGCAAATAGCGATTTTTGAACGTTCAAAGAGCAATTAATACTTCGTACTAGCTGAATATATCAATGCATAGATTGCGCAGAGAAGCTCAAGAAAATATGTGAATACAGTAGAGCGTCGATTATCCGAAAGTCGGTCATCCGAAACGTCGGTTAACCGAAAGGAAACATGACGCCTTTTTCGGATATAAAGAATAAAAAAAGTATGTACAAATGAAATAAAAACGTTTAATAGAAATGATACAGAGAGCGACGGAAGGGTACATAATGATTTTGGCATTTTCCGTGTCTTCATCGACAGCATGTTATATTTAGAACATGATTCATAGGTATTGACAGCGTTGTACATATGTGCGTACTATACTTGCTTTCTGTCACGCGCTTTATGAATTTAAGTTAGTATCGCAATTCCTAAATATAACAGCGTCGGTTGTGTTATCGTGCCGCGAAACGAACGCCCATCGAACGCGCATCCGACTCCGACAGTTTTGTGTGGGCAATCTCTCATTAAAACACGAGCGGCCGGCAGAAGTACGGATCCGTCTAATCAGTTTGTTTCTCTGTTGACGTTGACTGACTTCAGTGTTGTTTTAACGGTTCCTGCTGCTTTGTTTTTTGCGCTGTGTGACCTCTAACAATGCCGAAACGTAAACGAGTTGTGCTTTCTGACAAACTTAAAATTTTGGAACGATTAAAAAAAGGTGCAAGTGGATCAAGTTTAGCTCGAGAGTTTGGTGTTGTGAATTCAACGATAACTGACATTAAAAAAAACAGTGAATCTATCACAAAGTTTTCTTGCGGGCTGGAAAGTGAAGATGGAAGCTTGCATAGAAAAACAATGAAAATGGCAGAAAATCAAAATCCAGAAACTGCAGTTTACTCATGGTTCATGCAGATACGTGCTCAAGGTCAACCAAGAAATGGTCCTCTGATTTGCGAAAAGGCATTGGAAATGACCAGAAAGCTTGGGGGTAACAATGATTTTAAAGCATCTACTGGTTGGCTCAAAAGATTTAAGTCTAGGCACGGAATTAGAGAGCTAGGTATTCAAGGGGAAAAGCTGTCAGCTGACATGAAGTTGCTGAAAAGTTCAAAGAAAGTTTTAAGAGTTTGCTTGTAAAGCAGTGTTATAAGGACAGTAGCGTCTACAATGCAGATGGAACTGGGTTATACTGGAAGAGAATGCCGACCAAATCCCTTGTCTCTAAAAAAGAAATGCCAGCGCCTGGATTCAAAGCAAGCAAATCCCGCATAACAGCCGTGGTATGTGGAAACAATACGGGCACGCATAGACTACCTTTGCTGATCATAGGAAAATCTAAGAATCCAAGATGCTTCAAAGGAATAAAAAAAGCTGACGCTTATTTACAAAAACCAAAAAAACTCTTGGATGGACACTCAAGTATTTATCAAGTGGTATGACGCTGTATTCATTCCAGAGGTTAAAAAACATCAGATAGAAACTGGAGACACTGGAAATGTTTTATTAGTGGTTAATTATACTCCAAGTCATCCCTCAAACCTTTCACTTGAGAGAGAAGATGGAAAATTTAAGGTGATTTTCTTGCCACCCAATGTCACCTCAGTTCTTCAACCTATGGACCAGGAGGTGATCGAAGCCTTCAAACGTTATACAGAAAAGCGTTGCTTCGTAGTGTCCTAATCGGCCAAGAGGAAGATAAAACAAAACTTGAAAACTACAAAGGTATTAACTTGAAGGATGCTGTTTACATGCAGCAGAAGCGTGGGCTAATGTCAAAGCGACTACTCCAAAGAAATCCTGGAATAAGCTTTGTCCAGCAGTTAATCCGAAGCTAGCCCTACATCTGAAGAACCAACAAATGAAAACTTTGTTTCAGAAATGGTTGAGTTGATGAAAGGGGTTTCAGGATTTAAGGAATGTGACCAAGAAAACGTGCATGAATGGCTAGAATTTGACGAGGATGATCCTGGCTACAAATTGTTGACAGACGACGATATAATAGCACAGGTTCAAGTTCCTGAAGATGACGACGATGAAGACGAAGTTAGTGATGACACCGTCTCAGCTGAAAAATGTCCGTCCAATGAAGAAGCCTTTAAATCCTTTGAGACTGCTATTAAATGGTTGGAACACCAAGACGAATGCGATTCTGTGCAGTTACTGTCTTTAAAACGCCTAAGAGATTTGGCGGCAAAAAAACGAGTCTCAAAACTTAAGCAAACAAATATGTTCGACTTTTCTTTTTTAGATTAGTTTTGTACTATTAAAAAATGTTTAGACATATGTATTTATGTACCGTATGTGCAATACCGACTTTAATGTGTATGTGTCTATTCATAATATGTATTGTACTCTAGTGTATCATTAAAAAGCATTAGATGCTTAATATGTATTTCTAATCCAATGATGTGTTTTATTACCCTACCCTAAACAGAGAACTGGAATTTCGCAAATGTTCGTTTATCCGAAAAATCGATTATCCGAACACCCTCTGCACCAATTGTTTCGGATAATCGGCGCTCTACTGTATATCTATTTTCATTACTTTAACCTTCAGATGCTCGGAATTGACATATGAACATATGAAAACACTATGTTGACTGCAAACCTTGCGTGTGATTTTACGGTTTTCAAACTCACATTATTGACAACGAACAGGATATTTGGACTATTTGTCTTCAGAAATATCAGGCATGCCCGACATATTTCTGCCAAATGGCATTTCGATAGTCATTCGTATTGGAGCATAGTCTTATACCTTTAGAATTTCAGAGCGCTGTTCAATTTACGGCATGAAAAGTTGCCATCTGCTTTATGTAGTCTTAGGATGGCCCCTCTTGCGGCGTCCTTGGCGGTTTCAATCAAGTCTGCTTGTAGGCAAACTTCCGTAACATCTTTGCGCAATGTGTAGCCTATCCCCATCCATTTGCGTAATTTGAAAGAGTTCATTATTGGTGGCAAGTTGCACTTTTTATATAAATCACCATTGCTGCTGACGTTTGGGTATCACTCCTTGAGAATGCGCCGCAGGGATCTGTTCACAAAGCTTTGAATTTTTCCGGTGTGATGGTCGATTACAAGCAGCATTAAGATGTCATTTGATTTAAATAGTCGCATTTTTGTTTGGAAGGTTCTTTGTGATGAGTTCCAGATTTGACGCAGCTATGCATATGCGCTAGTTCTTTTATTTATTCTAGCCAGAATATTCTTTCCCATTCACACAGCGCATACAAACAGTCGGTTTCTAAAGATCTTATCGAATCTCCAGTAGAGGCATTTTCATTTGTTAACAAAACTAATCACATAAGCGATATTTGTCAAGTTTAACAAAGTACAACAGTCTTTTTTTTCTTGTGCTAACCATGCCCTCTGCACACACCAAGTGAATCCAAGTCCTTCTGCATCTGAAATTTCCATCGGCAGGTACAGCACCGAATGCTTTCAGATTCGGAGCGGTTGGATTTATTCAAAGTCATGACCTCGTCAGAGGAGCCGCTGGAGCTTTAGGCCGGATTCACACTATGATGCCGATCACGGTCCGCTCTCGGTCCAGTCTCGGTCCGGTAAAATATTCACAAACGAAAAACAATGACTGTATTCACACTATCCGTGCTGTTCAAGTTTCGGTACAGTCACACTCCAGCATCGATCAAGCTCGAAGAATATTTTGCTGGAGCGTGATCGAACTGGCCGCGACTTGTACTGATAGTGTGTGTGTGTGCGACGAACGATGAATCGCGACTGGACCGATGTAAGAACACAAATGTAGATGTCGAAAGATTTTACCGAACCGAGAACGAACCGTGATCGGCACCATAGTGTGAATCTACCCTTATGGGTTCCACAATATTCATCGTCTGCGATATTCGCCGCCGCTTACGTACAAAAGTCCAACAATCTTTGGCATACTCTACTCTCGATCATTCCATAGAACGTCTCATCAGATGTTGTTATCATCCAAATTTCTGCACCATAAAAAAGAAGGGACTCAGGGGAGACATATAAAGTTTGCGTTTTGTTCGTCCAGAGAGGACTTTACCCTCTTAGTCCAAAGTAGCACTTCTTGACAACAGAAATTCTCTGTTGGATTTCCAGGCTGACATTATTATTGGTGTTAAGCTGGTTTCTAACAAAACGAGGTCTGTTATATATATATAATTGGCGCGTACACCCTTTTTGCGTACACCCGAGCTCCTCCTCTTATTTGTGGCGTGCGTCTTGATGTTATTCAACAAATGGAGGGACCTACAGTTTTAGGTCGACTCCGAACGGCAGATATTTTTATGAGGAGCTTTTTCATGACAGAAATACACTCGGAGGTTTGCCATTGCGTGCCGAGGGGCGACTGCTATTAGAAAAATGTTTTTCTTAATTTTGGTGTTTCACCGAGATTCGAACCGACGTTCTCTCTGTGAATTGCGAATGGTAATCACGCACCAACCCATTCGGCTACGCCGGCCGCGGTCTGTTAGTTCTGCCTTTTCTAATGGTAACGGTTGCCCGGGTTAGCACAAAGTCTTTATGCACTTCGACCAGTTTGAATTATTGTGCGCCCTTAAGTGCTAAATTTTAATTATTTTGTATTGCGAGGAATTGAACCAGTTCCATAGGAGGGAGCATTTGTAGGTCTTCCTCCTCTAGTAGGTACGCGCCTAGGATTCTGTGATTAAGTGTTCCATGGACTCCTCTTCATCATAGTAGAACCTGCATAAACTAGTGCCAGAGAGTTCTAATGTATTGAAATGTTTATTGCAGGCAAAGTGGCCAGCAAGTGCCCCACAGAGAAATCTGAGGCCCTTTTTGTGTAGGGTTAGAGCAGTTCAGTTCAGTAAAGTTCAGCAACTTTTTGGAGTGATAAAGGCCGTTTGTGCAGCTCCAGTATTTGTTGGTTTTTATTTTCGGTCCGTTTTTTGGTTTCATGGGGTTGGTCCAAGAAATGCCTCTTCCGCACCTTTTTTAGCATAAAAGTCTACCTTCTTCTGTTCCTCATGTTCTGGTACCCAAATCAGGGAAACCTGATTAAAAGTCACCAGTTTAGAATTTTGAATTGAACGTACAGCTATTTAAGGCTTTACTGTCCGAAAGTATTTTAATTTTTACTTTTTTGAATGCTCGTTTGGATACGATTTCCACTGTTTCCATTAAGGCAAAAAGGTCCGCATGCAAAATTGTGGTCTTTTCTGAGCGGATAGAGAATCACAGCGAATGGGTCTGGTGGTGAATAACTACAAGACGTAGTTGGCGCTCGCGTCCCGGTAATCACGTTACTGATAACAGTTGTGATTTCGAATTATCCTCAGCGCCCTTTTGTTGCTAGTATAATATATTGGGTTGTTCGGAAAGTAGTTTCGATTTTTTCCGACAAAGGATTTAATTGTATTTTTTCACAACTAACTTCACACTTAAGTCACATTGTCATTATGTGGTTTGACAGCTGATATAACAAGGCTTATGTGTGAATAACTTAAGCAGCAGCATTTTCGTCATATTTTCCTTTTTACGATAGAAAAGGTAAAAATGCTGTTCAAGCCTAAAAGAAATTAACCGATGTGTATAGAGAAGAAGTGTTGAGAATACGCCAGTGTCAGAACTCGTTTGCAAAATTTCGATCCGGCAATTTTTATGTCGAAGATGCACCACATTCTGGAAGGCCGGTTGAAGCTGATAAAGACGCGATAAAGGCATTAGTTGATGGAAACCGGCGAATAACAACTGTTTATGACCACCTGAAAGGCCTGGGTTTAACCTCGAAGCTCGATATCCTGGCCAGGTGGAAGGAATTCATAGTGCACCACACCACGAAAATCGAAAAAAACTGTCATCATGACCTTTATTTTTGAACGACTTTGACGTGCTCTTTTCGGTCTGGCCTCGCCTTTAGCACGATATTCGCTTGATTGGTCGGTTGTTTCAGGGTCGTAAGCATAAATCCATGTTTCATCTCCCGTAATGATGCATTTGAGCTTGTCCTGATAGTCTGAAAGCATTGTTTCACACACATCCACGCGACGACTTTTTTCCAAGAAATTGAGAGTTTTCGGTGCCAAACGAGATTTGACTTTTCGTAGGCCCAAATGGTCTTTCAAAATGGTTTTCACAGATCCTTTTGATATTCCGATCATATCAGTAAGGTCTTTAACAGTCAACCGACGATTTTTGAGCACTAACTCCTTCACTTTATTGACGTGTTGGTCATCTGTTGACGTCGATGGTCGTCCGGAGCGGTCCAAGGCATTAACACGTTCTCGACCCTCTTTGAAGTCTTTATACTACTCATAAACATTTTTCTGCGACATGGTCGAATCACCAAATGCCTTCTGCAACATGCTAAACGTTTCCGCAGCCGAAATTTCATTCCGCAAACAAAATTTGATGGCACTTCTCTGCTCAATCAAATCAGACATTGTAAAAATCGAACTTTTTACTACAAATATTAAATCGTAGCTAACCGCGTAACTTCACTCCACTTCGCCATCATATTTCTATAATTCCCACTCGAGCGCATCAGCAAATCTCAGTTCGCCACTCGCTCAATTGCTGGACAATTTTGTTTTGGAAAACATTTGTGTGCAGCAGCAATTAAATTCGTTGTGATTCACCGCAATACACCCAATGGACCTGAAGACAAGACGCCATTGCCAATTAATTACTGCTGTATGTGTATTTGAGCGTGCGCAGACGACGGAAACTATGCAACGCGTACCGAGGCAATGGCAGTTATTGTGGCGCGAACACCTAAAAGTTGATTAAAGTAGAAGGCAAGAAAAAAAGTTTAAATAGTTAAAAAGAAATGAAAGAGCAGTGAAAGTACAGTAAAATCTGTGTGTTTGCTAACTTTTATAACTGTACAAGTATTACTTTTATATCTGGACAATTTTGGGTTACAGTTATGCGCGCTTCCCTCAACCCGCATACATTCGCATACATCGACGGAAGTTCGTTTATTTCATTTGTATTATATTTCGGTGAATGCGTTGAAGGCGATTTTAATTGCATTTGTCGGAACTTTAGTTGCAGTTGTTGCCAAATATGTGGTACGAGTATATGAGTGTATGTGTGTGCGATGTGTCTGTGTATACGATTGTCTGTCTGCGTTGGTCTAGTGAATGGACGATGGTTAATCGCGTAATGAAAGGTCATAAAGGGAGGGATGACTACTGAACAAAACAAAAAAAAAAACAACACAGAAAAGCACCAAAAACAACAAAAATCAAAAGCAAAAAAAAAGAAAGAAGATGAAGATAATAAATGCGAGTCAGGGGGGGCTCAATTGTGATAGTCAAATAGCCGCTCTTGCTTTCACGCTGAAGGGAAAACTAAAAGTTGTTTTTGTGTGCATGGAAAGAGATTTTTGGGGGGTCCTTCGGCGCGTCGCTGCAACACAGTTGGTCCCCAAGTTAATCAAGAATTCAACTTAACTATTATTTTCCAATTGTGATTATGGCTAACAACAAAAATGGTTAAGAAAATGCGGCAAGGATGATCACTGAAAAAGAAGAAGACGCAGACGACGAAGAAGGCGAGAAATTTTCAAGAGAAAATAGGAAAAATAAGTGCAACAACAACCAAAGTAACAACAGCAGCATTCGAGCTCACAAGTTGCTACATGGAAAACTTTACAAATATCTGGTTAAAGC
This sequence comes from Anastrepha fraterculus, assembly GCA_037575425.1. NCBI lineage: Eukaryota > Metazoa > Arthropoda > Insecta > Diptera > Tephritidae > Anastrepha > Anastrepha fraterculus. The sequence continues at coordinate 14,151 of JAYXIM010024876.1, read as the reverse complement.
CATGCTGATGGTCAACCAACTTAACCCCCATTGGATGGTGGCAAGTAAACTTGTTAAACTTTCTTGCCATTTTTATGACCGTCACACAAAAGCTTTGACAGCAACATTATTGTGCGCGTCTGAAGCAACTAGCCACCACTAAGACTGTCTTGTATTTTGTTTTTTTCTATTATTTTTGTAGCAAAAACTAGCCTTCTTGTTGATATACGCCTTTCCTTTGTTATTGTTGTTGTTGCTGCTTCGCGCAGGCTTGCGTTAATTTCAGTTTGACCTCTTCACGCTCAACTATTTATTTTCCTTGTCTGCTGTTATATCTCGGCCGTTTAAATATATTTTATACTGTATTTTTTCTTGGTTTTCATGCATTTTCTACCCTGCTTTTCACTTTTGCTCACTTGTACTCGTATTTTGCGCCCCAAACATTTATTTTGCTCAATGCTTGCTTATGTTATATTACATTTTATTTCATTCAATGCGTAGAAATACTTTGCGGTAGCCGCCATCCGTTGGCCATTTCCGGAAATTGCAATTAAGATAATCAAAAAAGTTTTGACAAGCTGCTGTCATTGCATGGGCGGAATGATATTTTTTATGTACGCACATACTTATATGCGTACATACTAGGGATGCCTATCAAGGGGTCAGGGGATTTCAGGCTGTTTTAAGTCGCAAAAATTGCCTGATTATCGCGTGGTTTTCGGGATTTGTAATTTCTTACGAGGCATATGAAATGGAGGCAGAAAAATATCCTTCTTATGGCACAAAAAGCAGCATTGACCTTAGGTTAGATTAGCCAGGTTGCTTGGCTCAGACAAGACACTCGATGGCCCTAAGCCCATTGAGATACCTGCATTTGATTGCCATCTCCTAACTAAGTTGCTGGGCCATACCCTACGGAAAGGTGGCACTGAAATCAGCAGACAAGCGCTGGACTGGAACCCCCAAGTACAGCGCAGCAGAGGCAGACCTGGGGGCTCTTGGCGACGCTGCAGCGAAGAGGAATGCAAAGCCGTGGACAAAATATTGACCTGGCAGCAAGTGAAAAATATATTCGGGAATCGCACAAAATGTAAACATTTTAAAGGGGTTTCCAATAACAGGTGTTTTTTTAAATATTAGGTAGTCGAAAAAGTCGTTTCGTATTTTGTCAATAGATGTTGTTGGAGTCATCTACCTCCAGTGCTACCAATCACATTGTGTCATATCATATGGTGTTAGAAAGGTGACATTTTAAGCTTCATTTAACCAAAAAAAAATTAAATTCGGAGAAGTTGAAAAAAGTTATAGCTGTTCAAAAATGAGTGAAAATAATGAAGAAATTCGCTATATTTTGAAATTTTTGTATAAAAAAGGGAAGAATGCCACCCAAGGCACCAATGAATTTTGTGAAGTTTACGGAGACGATGCTGTATCAGTTCGTGTAGCACAACAATGGTTCGCTCGCTTCCGTTCTGGAAATTTCGATGTGAAAGATGCACCTCGCTCCGGTCGACCTATCGTTGAAAAAGTTGATGAAATTATGGAAAAGATTGACCAGGACCGTCACATAAGCTGCCATGACATCGCCAAGGCACTAAACATTCATCATCAAACTGTTTTGAACCATTTCAAAAAGGCTCGTTACAAAAAGAAGCTCGATGTTTGGGTACCACATGAATTGTCTGTGAAAAATTTAATGGACCGATTTAACATCTGCGATTCTTTGCTGAAACGAAATGAAATCGAACCATTTCTAAAGCGAATGGTAACAGTAGACGAAAAGTGGATCAAATACGACAATAATGTGCGAAAACGATCATGGTGCAAGGGTGGTGAAGCTCAACAAATGGTCGCAAAGCCAGGACTGACGCCTTGACTGGTTATGGTGTGTGTTTGGTGGGATTGGAAAGGAATCATCCACTATGAGCTGCTCCAACCTGCTCGAACGATTTATTCTACACTTTACTGTCAACAACTGATGAGATTGAAGCAAGCAATCGAAAAAAACGGCCAGAACTGATCAGCAGAAAGGGCGTCGTCTTCCATCAGGACAACGCTAGGCCACACACATCTTTGATGACTCGGCAAAAACTGTGAGAGCTTGGCTGGGAAGTTTTAATGCATCCACCATATAGCCCTGACCTTGCCCATCAGACAACCATTTGTTTCGGTCAATGCAGAACTTCTTTAATGGAATAAAGTTGGCTTCAAGAGAAGCCTGCGAAAATTACTTGTCGCAGTTTTTCGCCGAGAAACCACAAAAGCTTTACACTGATGGAATAATGTCTCTAGAAGAAAAATGGCAAAAGGTGGTCGACCAAAATGGTACATATTTGGTTTAATAAAGTTCATTATAAATATAAAAAAAATGAGTTGAAGTTTGATTAGAAATACGAAAAGACTTTTTCGACTACCCAATATTATCATTTCTTTAAAAAAGGTTGAGTACTACATATTTACCCGAAAATGTTTAATCTACGTAGCGCAAAAGAGAGACACAATTAAAGCCTTTAAGTGTATTTAGGTATTAATAGTTTATGAGAATTCTGCAGGAAAATCTGATAGTATGATAGCTTTTAATAGCTTTTATTACATTTCATGGTTTATTGGCTTTTGCCTAGTTCTCGAACCATGTTAGAGTGAATCCGTTCTATAGAAATGCCGTGTTGTATGGGGCTTACCTGTATATAACTCAATTACTTATTATTTATTATACAATAATGAACTTAATAAATAAGAACAAAAATAATGAATATCTAAATCCCGGGACTAGTCCTAAAAGTACCGGTACTAGTCCCGAAAAGCCGGAAAAAATTCGCAAAAATTCACATCGCTAACACATATGCACACATGTATGCATATATAAATATGATATAAGACTTTTTGCAGCCATTGCTATGAGACATTTATATAAATAAGTTCGGCGTATGCGAGTATTTGCCCTTGCAGTTGGTTATGTGTATATGTAATTATGTGCCTTTTGGGTTCCTTTTCACTTTCGCTCCAATGCCATTAGCCAGCGTGATTCATCCATACGGGCGCTTTCACTGAAAATACAACTATAATATAGGTACAATACTTTTATGAATCGTAGCATCTACATGCATTAGGGTGGGTAAAACTTTTTCGAACATTTTTTCGGTATCTCAAGTATTCTGTGTTTTATCACCATCGTCATAGCATCACAGTTCGGTGTGAACCATTGCTTCCGCTGCATTTTGCCTCCACGTCACTCGCACTTCAGCCTTGCTTTTGACATCAGATACTCGTATGCCTATAGTTCGTATGTCTTCTTCTATGTCATTTCTCCATATTTTTCTCGGCCGGCCTGTTCTTCTATCACCTAGTGAATTTGTTTCGAACATCTTTTTTAGAATTCTATCGTAATGTGACGATACCATCGAATTCTTTGCGCTTTAACGTATTTGATAATATCTATTTGCACTCCTAATAAAAGTGTCTAACTGGTCGTTTCACGGAATGCGGCAAGTATCATCATCGAGTCGTACAGGTTCATCTACAGGGTGGCTGATGAATTTTGCTACATTAAGAAACTCAAATAACTTTTTTTTAGTGTATGGAATTCATTTATTTTTTTTCAAGCTGAAGGTCGTTAAATTTTATTAAATGTAGCTTAACTAGTTTTAAAAATAATTGAATTTAAATGCCCCCATGCTCGTTGACACAAGTGCGGCATCTTAGTAAAAAGTTGTTCATTGCTGCTTTGAGAGTTGCGACAGGAATAGCCGCAATTGTTGCCCGAATGGATTGTTTTAGTTCATCCAAATTTGTTGGCTTTGTTTTATAAACTTCTTGTTTACATAAACCCCACAAGAAAAAGTCAGGTGCAGTAAGGTCAGGCCACCTGGGGGGCCAACGAAATTCGGAGTTTCTTGAAATCAGTTTATTGGGAAATTTTCGTCGCAACTCTGTCATAACAGTCTGGGCTATGTGAGACGTTGCCCCATCTTGTTGAAACCACACAGAGTTGAAAGGAATTCTCTTTCGGCGTAGTTCTGGATAGAAAAATTCTTTCAGCATTTTCAAATAACGGTCTCCAGTAACCGTAACGGTGTGACCATTTTCTTCAAAAAAATAAGGCCCGACAATACAGCGTGAAGAAACCGCACACCACACTGTCACGCGAAGAGGATGCAATTCCGTCTCGTGGAGTATCTGTGGGTTAGAAGTACTCCATATTCGACAATTTTCTTTGTTCAAATTGCCGTTTAAATCGAAATGGGCCTCATCAGACATGAAAAGGCTATCTTTCTTTCGAAAGAAATTAATTGATCGACTACATTTGATTTCCGCACCCAGACTTCGCAACCGTATGGGAGAGTAGATTTTATGACGGTTTTATATATTCGAGGCCTCAGGTTTCTGGAAAGTACTCTCGATTTCAAAAGTTTTGTATGCGTGATTATTATTAAGCTGGTAGACGGCTTCAAAAAATATTTATATTATATGGAGGAGAACATTTTATTTTAGCTTAACATTTTGTATTCAGATTTAATTCAATTTATTACTAAAAATTTATTCAGGTTTTAATACTTGCATACGGAGTGTTTGGTTACGCTGCCAAAGAGAACAGCGAAATAAGCGCAAGCAGCACAGTCAATGTTTCAACTCAGCAGCTCCGCTCTCACCTGCATACCTACAGTGGCTCAATAAAGAGCTCGGGCATACATAGCGGGCAGCTTCAAATTCAAAATTTTAAAATTTCTATTTTTATATTTTTCTATGGGGTATTCAAATAGGATTTTCAAAATAGTAATTAATAACTTAGAAATCTATTACTTACTTATTATAAAAAATTTATAATGCAGCATTCACAAAATTGGTGTCAAAACAAAAGTTGGGCATCTAGCATTATTGTTTCGGTAGAACAGTGCAAAGAAAGAACCAATCGTAGTAAATTAAAATAAAATTTCAGTCGTGTTTCGTTGAATAAAAGTCCAAATTATAAACGTGGGTAGACAGCGTGGACAAAACACAATTCATTGGTCATCATGAAAAGGGTAAAACCGTTCGGGAAGTCGCAGAAATAGTGGATAGACCCCGTTGGACTGTGATAAAATGTTTCAAAGAAACTAAATCCGTTGAAAATGACGAGAAATCGGGACGACCAAAACTGTTTTCGGATGTAGATGAACGGTGGTTAGTGGCACAAATTAAGACAAATAAAAATTTGAGCTCGCAACAGAAGTCGCCCAACTCCTTAATATTTACTGAAACCCCGAAAGTATACGTATAGTGATGAGAAAGAATTAGTATAATGGAAAAGTTGAACAAAAAAAACATTTCATCAACGAGATTAACCGACACAACAGAATAAAATTAGCAAAGCATCATGGGGATAAGGATTTCAAGTTCTGTTAGCACGTTTTATTTGCAGGTCAAAGAATCATATGTTGTGCGAAAAAAACTTACGTCCGGCGGTTAAACACGGGAGTGGGTCGGTAATGGTAGAGGATTGTATGTCCGCTGCTGGTACTGGAAGTTTGTGCTTCATTAACGGCACGAATAACACCAATAGATAGCTAACAATTATGAAAGAAAATTTGCTTCAAAGTGCTGAAAAGTTGGGAACTAAGGGCAATATGCAGTACTAGCGTAACAACAATCCCAAGCATAAGGCAGCTTATAGTTTATATGTGCAACTGTCCTAAAGTACTTTGAACACCTCCACAATCTCCAGACGTCATCTGAACATCTGTAGGGTCATTTGGAAAACAAATTGAAAAAGCATGTTATTACAAACAAGAAAGTCCTAGAAGATGCTATTAAGGAGGAGTGGGGGAAAATAAATCCTTTAACATGCAAGAAGCGTATTTTCTTTGTACGAGTGAGTTGCATTTTGCTTATGTTTTTTGTAGTTTTGAAAAATACGCTTGAAGAACGAAAATAAATGTGACAAAAAACGCATTAGCATTTTAATATACATATTTTTTTATTTAAAACCATATCACTTAGGTGTCCAAGCTCTTTATTGAGCCAGTGTATGCTCAAATATATACACATGTATGTACATATGTATAAATATACATGCCTACATGCACATTGTAATATGCTGTGCTAAGCTAATAGAACCAATGAGAGGCATTTTAATCAGCATTTGTAATACTCGTACTTATTGTTATTGCACTCTGCTCGCCTTTCACACTATTCCTGGGTGCGAGCAGGTATCTCCCCTGTTGCATTGCATAATTTTGATCATTCGTTTTTTCATCGCCTCTAATAGAGCGCGAGAGTTACATGTATATATAAATATATATTCATAAACGACATACTACATATATGGACTCATTGTTTTTACTTATCTACCTATCTCATTCTCACTCATAAAAAATATAAGACACATACATACATGTGTAAACGGGATGCAAACCAAATACGAGTACGTAACAACAATTGCATTGGAGCTACTTGTTAAGTGGTGTGACAATTATGTGTACACTGATGCTCTACTAGTCTAATCTAAGTGTTTCTCAATAAGAAGTAAAAAATTAGCAACAAATATACCTACATATGTACTATAAAGGAGATGTAAAATGGCGTGAGTAATAGTCCAGCAACAAACAAATGTAAACGTGTCTCGTAAAGGGGCGTGAGCATAATGTTCCATTAGTCCAGTGGTCGCCAACCTTTCAAGATTTTGAAATAAACAGCGAGCTACTTGCACAAGCCAACATAAATTAAATAATACACAGTTATGTATATTCGACATACAATACATGTATTTATTTTACTAATATACGTTCTATATATAATAAACTTATGACTTATAGTGCTTATACTTATACATAACTACATCCATGTTCACACCTATCAATCGTAACAAAATTTTTTGCAGTCATAATGGCAAATCACAAGCGACTTAAAAAAACCACAAAACAGTAATAGTACATTATTATATAAATAAAATATGGGCAGATAAAAAGAGCATATTCAATGAGAAGGTTGACATTCTGACTCATCGATAATTTTTTTTAATATTTGCAGTATAATTTGATACAGTCATTCGAATACAGTTATCCAAATGTATATCTGTAAGCCGATTGCGGTATTTATTTTTAATAAATTTCATATTGGAAAAAGAAGATTCACACAAATAAGTTGAACTGAATAACGCTTTCACTTTCAACGCAACACGACATAAAACTGAATACTTATCTTTGCTTACTAAAGTCCATATACATTTTGTATTTGAACCTAAAGATTTTAAAGTCAAGTAACTTTGAAAAGCAATCAGTTCCATTTCTGCCACAGCAATGTCTTCGCCAAAGTTGTTCATAACACAAGTTGCAAACTGTTGTATATCAATGTCCATGATGGGTGAAACAACAAATTGCGTCACTAAAGCAATTTTGCTGAAATCCTTGAAACGATTTTTGAAGTTTACCTTCAAGTTAGAAACTATTTCCATATGATATTTACTGTCATAGGGCTCTAATAGATTTTTGGATATATTTTCGGAAAGAATAGAAAAATGCTTAGTATCGCGGTTTTTTAGGTTTTGTTCCCAAAATTCAAGTTTTGTAATAAATGCATTTATATCAGAAATGATTTCCGCTAATTCTTTATCCCTGCCTTGAAGCTGCAATTTAAGCTCATTTAATTTCTCTGTAATGTCCACAAGAAAACGAAAATCTCTGAGCCAAGTCGAATTTTCCAGTTCAGGAATCGGTTCATCGCGTTCTTTGAAAAATTGGAGTATAGCAGGCAGGACATCATTGAAACGTTTGAGCACTCGTCCTCTGCTTAACCATCGCACTTCAGAGTGAAGAAGTAGCTCTCCGTATTGACAGTCAATTTCATCAGCCAAGGTTTTAAATAATCTTCTTTGTAACGCTTGAGCTCTAATCTTGTTCACAATTTTCACCACCAGTTTCATAACGTTGTTCAAGTTTAGAAAATTTCCACATAATGCTTGACGATGTATAATACAATGGTAACTAAGAAATTGTGGAAAACTTTCATCCTTATGACATAGCGCCCTTATCACAACCCACCATAGCTGGAGCACCGTCAGTTGTCAGGCCTACCATTTTTGATATTGGAATTTTCTCAGAAGAGATGAGATTTTTTAAATGAGAAAACAGCTCTAGCCCAGTAGTATGTCCTTTGAGTGGAATAAACTTCAAAAGATCTTCTTTAATTGTAAAATCACTAAAAGCCATCCTGACAAATATGGCCATCTGTGAGGTGTCAACTACATCTGTTGATTCACCCAGTTGCAGTGAAAAATAAATACAGTTATCTAAGTCACTTCTTAACTGTAAAAAAATATCATTGCTCATTACTTCTACTCGCCTCATCACTGTTTTAGCAGAAAGTTGCATAGATTTTATAGCAGACACTATTTCGTGTTTATTTCTAAAGTTGGCGAATAAAGAATCTGCAGCTTCCAAAAATGCTTGTTTTATGATTTCCCCGTCTTCATAAGGTTTTTTCTTTTGTGCAATTATCTGGGAAACACGATAAGATGCTTCAGTTGCAGCCTTATTTTTGTCGATTGTTTTCAAAAATATTGACTGTTGTCCAATTAACTGGATTTTTAAATGTTTCAGTTTTTCTTTTCTGGTGACAGAATTTGACGGGAATGCCTGCTCAAAATTCGAATGTACAGTTTTATGATGCCTCTCAATATTTCCTTTTTTAAGAACTGACACAGATGTATTACATAACAAACAAACACTTTTGCCTTTAAGTATTGTTGTTGTTCTTCCCATTCCGAATGGAAATGGTATGTCTTCGCCTTCTTACTACTGCTTGCCATAATGTTTCGAACTCTAACCCAACCGCTGCACGCAGAACGTTGATAATGCCGTTCAGTATTAAACTGAGCGCAATGTCGACGTGCATCGGTTCCAGCCGATCCTAGAAAGGAGACGCGACTTCGCGTCGTGTTTGTCGGCGCGAAATCGCTTACCGCAGTGTTGCCGCTGTTTCTGAAATTTGCTAATACTGGTATGGTTTTCAGACTTTTGGATTTTTTGCAACGTGAGCAGCGCGAGCTACCAGAATTGCCTTTGCGAGCTACCGGTAGCTCGCTATCGACGGGTTGGCGACCACTGCATTAGTCCAACAACAAATATGTATGTATACATACATTCATTCAACGCAATGAAATCAGTTTTGTTTAGCATTAAATATACAGTGCACTCGCGATAATATTAACACCCTAATATATGAACACCCCAAAATATGAACACTTTTTCGCTTCCATTGAGTTCTCTAATATATGAACTTTTGGAAAAAAAACTCTAAAGTATGAACATTATTGATTTTCAAATTTCTATCGAATTTCATGAGCCTTATAAATCCCCTAGTTAATAAAATTTAAAATGAACAAAACCGTCGCTGAGAAATGATTGCGTTCACTCCCATACACATGTACATGCTTTGCTTTCTCCTAAGTTCAGTCGTCAATACAAATTTTCAACGTCGTAAGTTGGTAATTTCATGCGAGCATAATTGGCAGTTTAAAAAATGCACACAAAAAAGCATAAGAGAAAAATCAGATATTGTAGAATATTTACGAAAGGGTCAAAGAGTTACTAATGTATCGCGTAAATATGGAGTGACAAAGTCTCCAAACGCGGAATTAATAAAAATAAAAATGCTATCTCTAAATGTGTCAACAATACTTTTATCGGTCCTGGAAAAAGGAACACTTTCATTCAGAGTACCCAAAAATGGAAAAATCTCTGTATTGATGGTTTTTGAATATCAGAGACAAAAAGCTCCTGCTTAGCGGGCTTCTGTTGAATGAGAAAGCAAAAGACCTTCACCGCCATATCGTTCGGTTGCTCCAAGTTTCTGGAGAAAAACAATCTTCACAGCCCCAGTTAGTTGGCCCATTCAAAAAGGCGTTAAAGTCAAAAATGGAGGAGCTTGGATTAAGTCGTGAGCAACTATACAACGCCGATGAATCCGGTTTGTACAGGAAACTTTTGTCACAAAAGACGTATTTGTCATCGTTAGAAAAAACTGTCCCAGGTGCAAAGATGGAAAAGCAAAGAGTAACTTTCTTGTGTTGTTCCAATGCGTCAGGATCTCATCAACTCAAGCTTCTTGTAGTGGCAAAGGCTAAAAAACCCCGTTGTTTTAAAGGTTTTGACTGTCCAGTGTATTATCGACATTTGAAATCCGCATGGATGACTGCGGCTATTTTTAAAGATTGATTCTACCGTTAATTCATACCTGAGGTAAGCTTTCATATTTTTATCTGAGTAGGTTAAAACTCATAAAATTTGTTTAGGTTACAAAGTTTTTGATGGAAAAGGGATTACCAATAAAAGCTCTCCTTTTAATTGATAACGTTCCATCGCACCCAGCCGAGGATGAACTAATAACTGAAGACGGCTGCATATTAACAATTTTTATGCCACCAAATGTCACCCCTCTTATACAACCTATGGATCCAAATGGCATCAGGATTACGAAACTCTACTATAGAAACAGTCTTTTGGCTTCGGTTGCTGCAAAGCGGTTTGATATGCTTGACGCTCTAAAGCAAATTAAGCTTAAGGAAGCGATTGTTACCTTAGAAACTGCATGGAGTAACGTAGATGCTGTTGTGCTATCCAAATGCTGGAGCAATGTCTTCAGTATGGTAGAAAATCAAGATACTCCTGAAGATGACGTTCCTTTGAATGTTCTTCGAAGCAACTTAATTATGAATGTAAGGGATTTGGAGGAAGGTGCAGCCAATCTTTCGTCACACTTGATAAATGAGGTTTGTGTTTTAGAACCGTTAGTCAAAGAAGTTTGTTTTTTATTTTTTTTTTAATTTCACTTTAGGTTAAATTCACTGCTTTCATCTTTAGAGAATGGAACGATGATGCTATTGAATGCAATGACAATGAAATACAGGAAATTTCTGACGATGATGATGACTGTTCCGTGAAGACGGAAAAGACGATTACATCAAAGGAAGCTATTGACATGCTTAATAAAACTTTGGAATGGGCTGAAATTGAAATGTTTGCTAAATGGGATCTAAATGTGTTGAAGAAGCTAAGGAAAAGGCAGTTTTTAAGATACTTAAACAAAAGAGAGAACAAAAGCGGATTACTGATTTTTTTTCGACATAAACTCAATTTTTTTTTTAATTAAATAAAGCATGAATTTAAGTATGAAAAACTTTTTGACTGTAACTAATTTTTTATTTGTTAAATGTGAAAAAAAAAATGTGTTGAAACCACATATCGTCCACATCCATATCTTCCAATTCGGGCCATAAAAGGTTCGTTATGATCTCACGATAGCGAACACTATTCACAGTAACTGCCTGACCGGCCTCATTTTGGAAAAAATACGGCCCAATGATGCCGCCGGCCCATAAACCGCACCAAACAGTCACTCTTTGTGGGTGGATTGGTTTTTCGGCAATCACTCTTGGATTATCATTCGCACAATTGCGACAATTCTGCTTATTGACGAATCCACTGAGGTGAAAATGTGCCTCATCACTGAAGATGATTTTCTTCACGAAGTGCGCGATATGCATTTTGATTTGAACGCCCGTTTTCATAATAAACCTGAATAACTTTAACGCGTTGCTCGATTGCGTATCTTTCAATGGTTCAAATTGAGTTAGTCTGAAATTGAAAAATATCAAACAAAATAAAGAAAAAACTTGAAGTTTAGGTGTGGTTCACATTCAACATGGGCCCTTGAAATTTAACCACCCTTTACTATAGTAAAAACGATTTAATTAAAGGTCACTAACTTTGGCTAAGCTAGACCAACTTGTTTATACATACATACATTACAGCAAAACATAGAAAAGAAGGGAAATGACAAATTGCAATAGTGAATGATAAGAATGCAAAAATTAAATTAGAGTGGCCAGCAGCAAATATGAGTTAGAAAGTATGTGAATTCTTTTTTGCCGGATAGCGCAAAATGTGAGGTTAAAATTGCACTACGATGCAGTTAAGTGGCTAAGTTAAATGACTGCCTTTGTTAGGGACCCACTTGGACAAAAAATAAAAATTTGTCTGTTGTGATACAATAAAGGGTGTGGAGAAGGGAAAAAGAGAAGGAAAGGAACCAGACAGTTCGAAGAAAGAGGGATAAGGGGCTTGGACTTGTATTAACCGCTTCAGGCTACTGATACATTTCAGCAGATGTGTAATATTTAAACCCGCGAAAAAAATGAGAGCCCAGATGTTTAAATCTTTGCCCGACGAGAGCAGGCCAGCTGAGAAGAAGGTGCTGAGATGATTACACCTCGTCCTCCAGACAGTTTCTGCAGAAAGGACTTGAGCAATCTCAAGCCTCACCGCATGGACACCCAGCGGGCAATGTCCAGTGAGGATACCCACCAAATTTGAGAGCTGCGGCTATGTTTGTCTGAGAAGTTTTCGCGACCCGTGGCCAGAAGTCAATTTGTGCACTGAGTTGACGCGCGGCCCATCTCTTCAGTAGCAGAACACAGGATCTTAAGGGAACTCCAATCCGCTCATGTTGCGTTCAAGCCGCCTCCAGGGTCCCCTATTTAGCCAGCTCATCGGTGCAGCAGCTTCCCTCCATGTCACTGTGACCCGCAACCCAAATGAACCTAATATCGAAGTATTCCGATGGGATCGAGAGAGAAATCAGTCACTTCCCGAACTGTTGCTCCGAAACAATACAGAGACATATTTTGCCGCCATTATAGCCGTACTGAGTATAAGACGGAGCAAAATTGAATCAAATGGCCGTAACGGTATTAATTGCAGCCTTCAGAAAAGAAATGTTGCTATGAGGATGAGGATGCTTATTGGTTTCACGCTCAACTACGCCCCATACGTGGTAATCCAGGGTATTAAAGTCTGGGAAGTCAACCGGCCATAAGTTCGTAGTTTTTTGTGAAGGAGAAAAGTCTTGTTGAAAGACATATGTATGGGCGCACACTATCAGTCCCGGGGTTGACTACTGTCTTTTTTTTAAAGGAGTTTACAACCGAAACTCTCAGAAACATCATCAAAAGTGCTAGTGGTATGTGAGGTATGCTCTCCCACTAACACTATAACATGCCTCCCTCTGGCTGATTCCACCCTGGGACTGCTAAATGCATTTCATCAAGGTGCAGCCGCGAATGTGCTTTTTAGATAAATTAGATAACTGCGTCCGGATTCCTATCCTAGTTGCGTATGCCGGTTATGCGGTATCAGTAGCCTCCATTACTACTTTGTGACCAATGGAGCATCGGAAATGTGCAAGATCGTTGTTCGATGTCAACTTGTCGTCTGTTTGGGTTCGTCTAGAGGCTTACCTTGGACGTTCGTGCTTGTCATCTGTTCGCTACAGAACCTCCATAGATCCAGCAGAACTCACTCGAAATCTTTGTGTGGTGCCAAGACATGCCGATTGTTGCTCATAGCACCTAAAACCACAACAATGTGCAAGTCAACAGGGAGCTCTATATGATTGAAACCGGTTGATTTTTGGTCTTGCACGAAACCTTTTTCATCACAAAAAAAACAAACCATTAACATCTCAGGCGATTCACAATGTTTAATTTTGTTTGGAAGGCGTTTTGAACTGATAACTCGCTGCTCTCGTGCTTTCTCCATCGTTAAGTGTCTTCTGCGCTTAAAGTAGGACTTATACCGGAGATCTCTATGGACAACTCGGCAGATACGACCCTCAAAAACATTAAATTCCCTCGCAAGTGCCTTCATTAATTTGGAATGGTCCGCGGCAATGATCGTTTGCGCTTGGTGAATAAATTCTGCCGATCGGACAATGTCAGAACGTTTCTCGTATTTCTTTCGTATTGCAACAGATTCTGCATCGTCGCCTGATGTTTCCAATTCACCATATAATGGATGTTCTCAACTGTCATATGCACCCTGTTTTTTGTTTTTTGTTTTTTGTTTTTCTGGAGGTGGCATAAAGCATTGAAAGCCGAAAAGTGTGGGACTTGTCTTTCGACTCACCCACTAACACCCCGTTTCCCTCCCGCGGGACAAGCGTTACGTAGTACTTCACGGGAGGGGGAGCGGCCTATTGCCTCTTCATGAAAATCTGCGCTGTTGCCCAGCGCGACGCGGTTTGGTAATTACCATTCTTGCCATATTACTGACAGCGGACCAATTTTCTTCTGAGTCAAGCATGATATATACTAGGTTACTAACCATAACTGGCTTCTCAACCCTATCGAATTTGAATTTG